>CM062872.1:8041801-8180384 GCA_031772225.1 Eubasilissa splendida | reverse complement strand
GTTATTTAGTTGTGAAATGTTATTATTTACTTATAAATAATTATTATTTGCTTTACGCGGCGTGCCGCGGGATTGGGAATACAATAAACCTTTGCCCACCCGCCGGTACGCCGCCACTGTTGTTTAAATTTAGTGTATTTAGTGCCGTGGACAACAGTAGAAATAAACAAATGTCGTAGTCCACGGCACCCATACAAAATTATCCCGCCAGTGTTACATTTTCTATCAAAAGGCCCTCAGCAGAGCCCGCCACTGGCAAGAAACCCGCTTAACGAACATTCCGAGATAACGAAGTTACAAAAAACGGAATAACTCGAAAGAAAACACTGGCCGGATAATTCTTGTTACGGGATATCACGGGTCGCGATATTTACTACAGAATTCACTACTCGTGATATCCCCAATTGTTAATTTTAGTATAATATTTAATTGTTTGTCTCCGGAAAACGGCTTCTGCCGCCTGTCAGCCCGCGACCGAAAAATGGCGCGATGTTGCGCTGTCCGGCCGGCAGGCGGCGCCGAACGCCGTGTCGCTTGGGGCGCGGTTAGGCATGTAAACGCGCCCTGATTGGTGCGGTGGGTGGTTTTGGGGTGGCGTGCGCTGGTAACGGCGCACGTCCACTCATCTTGAATAAATACAAGCGCACCGCAGTATGGAGGTCACCATTCCCGACTCGACTGTGCTCGCGCACTGACGTGTCTCCTACAGCGCTCCGCCATGAGCAGTGATATTTCGTTTATTGTGATTTTACATTCTCAAATTCAGTGCTCTAAGTGAAGTGTTCTACAAACTATCAACATTACTCAGTGACATTTGTGCGCATTTATTTGCAAACAGTGACATTATTAACATATTATTTCCAGTCTTTTTTCACAAAGAACTGTTATTTTTATTTATTTTTAAAACGACATTTAATATTTTATTTTCTGTGTTCCGTGCGGCGGCCCTGACAAGGGCCCAATTTTTCTCGTTCTGTGCTAAGTGACACTTCATCGCAGTCTAAAATTTTAGAACTGATTTTATATTTATTATTTGTGTGCCCAGTGCGACAGCCCCGTCAAGGGCCTGTCACCCTCATTCCGACAGCCCCGCTCAGGGCCTGTCATGCCCCCATCTAAAAAACTTTTACCGCCAACCTCCAGTGCTTCAAAAAAAACAATTCCTACCCTTTCGCCAGAGTTTAAATGCTCTAACCCTGTTCCAACAATCTCAGTGCCATCCACCATGGATCCTAATCTCGCCGCCAAGTTAAAAAACCTAAAAAACTTTACGTCCGACGAACTATTTGAATTGGCCACTACTATAAACCAACAAATTACCGCCAAACCACGCGCCGCGAAACTTGCGTCAAATTTAGCTTCAGCTACGCGCACCGCCACTCCGCCTCCAGTTGCTTCCTTCACTCCACCACCAACCGCTCAGCAACCCTCCTCGTCAACCGCCGCGTCAATGAAAGATTTTCCAGATCTTCCACCATCCTCAAATCCGGAATGGCTCCAACCGAAGCCATCGAAAAAACGCAAAGCCACACCACCGTCACCCCCCCCCACCCCTAAAACATCGAATCGATTCGAAGCCCTCTCCGACTCCGAATCCGATGCTGAAGACGACGACCAGATGGCCACGGAAGAGGCCCCCCTCCCCACCCCGGCACCAACCGCTCAGATTAAAAAAACCAATATTCCGCCAATCATTCTTCGTGACTCCACCAACTGGAGAGCCACTCGCTCCAAACTAAAAGAAGCCGGCGTCAAAATCGCGTCCGCCACAATAACCAAATCCGGAGTCAAACTAAACACAGCAGACATCACTAGCTTCAGAACCGCCACTCGCATTCTGGAAGCGGAATCTACGCAATTCCACTCCTTCGTCCCTCAACAGGACAAAACTATCAAAGCCGTCCTGCGGGGAATTCCGCTCGACATCACCGACGAAGAAATTCAGGAGGAACTCGAGACTCTCTACCCCATTGTTTCCGTAAACCGGATGAAAACCGGTCCCGAACGCCGCCCGATCCCGCTCGTACTAGTTCAAGCCGAGAACAATCCCGACGGCAAAGACATTTTCAATTTGAAATCCATCTTCGACCTGAGAGTCCAGGTCGAAAAACTAAGAAAGAAAGATGCCCCAGCCCAATGCCATCGCTGCCAACTTTTCGGCCACTCTGCCACCATGTGCAGAGCAAACCCTCGTTGCGTCAAATGTGGCGCAAACCATTTAACCACCACTTGCAGCAAGCAGAGAGAAGACGGCCCCGCCACTTGCGCAAACTGCTCCGGAGACCACCCGGCAAACTTCAAAGGTTGCCCTTACTACCCGCCACCGCGCGCCAACCTCTCCAGACCACGCCCTCAAGCCGCCGAGCCACGCCCCCTGATCACTTCAAGACTAGCCTCGCCCACATTTTCATACGCGTCAGCCCTCGCGCCGCCCCCCACAACCACCCCCCACCCCCTCCCCGACCACCCACCCCCCCCCCAATCGCATCAACCCAACATCGGTTTCTCTTCAATATTCAATTCGTTCCTCAACCCCAACATCTCAGAAATAATAAAAATTATAATAGAAGCCATCCCCCGTCTTTTCGCCACCAATTCCGCTGGCGAAGCTATGTCCATCATATTTTTGGAAATTCCGAAAATCTTCTCACTCCTCAGTTTGAATTAGGATCCTGTAATGGCTAATTCATCCTTCCCTATCTCCCTTCACATCGCAGCCTGGAATGCGAACGGGCTGATAGGAGACCGAACGGAAGTGGCGGACTTCACAGTTCGTCACTCCCTCGATCTTCTGCTAGTCAGCGAAACCCATCTCAAACCCTCACACTCTTTCAATATCCCTAACTTTGTTTGCTATCGCTCCGACAGACTTTCAGGCAGAGGTGGTGGAACCGCTATTTTCGTAAAACGAAATATAGCCCACTCCCCCAACCCCACCCCCTCCTCTCTCTCACATTTAGAATCCACCTCTATTACCATTCACACCCGCCACTCAGGCCCGCTGCGCATCAACAGCATATACAACCCCCCCAAAACCTTCTTAACTAGCGAACTCGACACCCTCCTCAGCGACAACACCCCCACCATTCTCGCTGGTGACTTTAACTGCAAAAACACTTCTTGGAATTGCCGCATCACAAACAGTAACGGAAAAAAACTTCTCAAGTACACCGACACCCACAACCTATCAGTCATAGCCCCCTCCAAACCCACTTTCTTCTCGACTATCGGCTACAGACCCGATATTCTAGATATCGCAATCTTAAAAAATTTCCCCTGGCCACATTCTATCTCCACTTCGAATGACCTAAATTCTGACCACAACCCCATTTTCATTGAAATCTTCGATTTCCACAATACCCCCCCCCCCTCCGTCAGCCAACAACATCGTGGACTGGCCTATTTTTGAACAAGTCATTCGAAATAAATTCACCATCCCCATCAAAATCTCTAACACCGCCGAATTAGACACGCATATAGACTCATTTTCCAATACTATCAGCTCAGCCATGACCGAAGCCTCAAAACCCCCCTCCCCCGCCGCCCCCCGCCGCACCACTCTCCCCTCACATCTTCAGTCTCTCATCAAGAGCAAAAATCACGCCAGACGCCAATGGCAAAAATATGGCAACGTCGCCGACAAAGCTCGCGCAAACCACCTCCAGACCAAGCTCAGAGAAGCACTTTCGGCCTACCGCTCTGAGACTTGGCAATTTAAATTATCTTCCCTCAAACCCCAAGACGGCTCGATTTGGAAAATGGCCAATTCCCTCCGCGCTCCAAAAACCATCACCACTCCGATCCACGCCCCCTCCGGCCTACTGTACGAAGACGAAGACAAGGCTGAAGCATTTGCTGACAGCCTTGAACTCCAATTCGACACTAACCCTGACACATCTTCAGCTTCACACACCGATTTCATCAATAGCCACGTCGAAAACCACATCAACCCCCCCTCCTCTCAAAATAATTTTTTTACCTCGCCAAAGGAAATTAAAAATATAATCAAATCCAGAAAATCTAATACAGCCCCAGGACCCGACGGTGTCCCAACCAAAGCACTCAAACTCCTCCCCGCAAAAGGAATCTTATTTCTCACCCTCCTCATCAATACAGCTTTTCGCTTGCAGTACTTCCCCAAAGCATGGAAAACATCCAATATCATTCTCTTTCCCAAACCAGGCAAAGACCCCCTCTTCTGCGAAAACCACAGGCCGATCAGCTTACTTTCAAATATAGGCAAAATTTTCGAACGAATTCTTCTCACAAGACTGCAAGACCAAATAGGCCTTAAAAATGCCATCCCTGATGAACAGCACGGCTTCAGAGCCCGTCACTCCACTAACCATCAGCTTCTGAGAGTCGTCGAATTTATATCCGACGGCTTCAGAAAACATCGCTTCACTGGCGCCATTTTTCTCGACGTGGCCAAAGCCTTCGATAAAGTGTGGCACAACGGTCTACTTTACAAAACTCTTGAATTCTACAATCTCCACCCCCAACTCTACGGTCTTCTCAAATCCTTCCTTCATAATCGACCGTTCAGAGTTAAACTCAATAAAACCACCCTCTCCACTACCAGATTCATGAAAGCCGGCGTTCCGCAAGGCTCCATTCTCTCTCCATTTCTTTACAACATATTCACAAGCGATATGCCCAAACCGACTGATAGGTACTCCATCACAGCACTTTATGCAGACGACACTGCAATCCTTACAAACTCCACAAGCCCCGCCACCATTACCGATAGGCTTCAACAGCATCTAGACTCCCTCCAATGCTGGTTTGAAACTTGGCGCATCGCCATTAATCCATCCAAAAGCGCTGCCATCCTCTTCGCTCGAAAGCGCAAACGCGGCCTTCAGCCCAAAGGCCACGTCTCCCTCAATAATATTGACATTAAATGGCACAAAACGTGCAAATATCTCGGCTTAACTTTGGATAGGAAACTCAATTGGAACGCTCACATTAACTCTTCACTCAGGATAGCAAACAAAGCTAAGGGATCCATCTACTGCCTCCTAAACAAATATAGCCCCATTCAGCTTAACATCAAAATACTTCTCTACAAATCCCTTCTCCGCCCCCTCCTCACTTACGCTTGCCCAATCTGGGCCACGGCTAAATTTGTTAAAAAACTTACAGTCTTCCAAAATAAAACTCTCAGATCCATTCTCCAAGCCCCGTGGTTTGTGAGAAACTCCATCATCCATCGCGACACCAGCACTCCCCAGTTCAATTCTCACATACGCGACTTAGCCACCAGATTTTTCAAAAAACTCCAGGATATTCCAAATAGCTCAATTTCCACCCTAGGTAGCAATAACCCCGACGCCGACCCCGACAAACTCTTCCCCATTTCCCTCCTCTATAGCCCTGCTCCAGTCCCCTGAAGAATGGCTGAAAAGAGGCTTAAGCCCAAAATTCAATTTAGAAGAAAAAAAAATATAAATAAAAAAAAAAAAAATAAAAAAAAAAAAAAAGAATTAGCTCACAGTGCCTAGCAAGCACCCCATTCTTCGGGGACAAACACCCTCCCACCCGCCACACTCCAGATTACGGAGACAAGGGGGCTCTGCCCCTATCACTCTTAAAAGACATTTATAGTTATGTATGGAGGTCACTTCTCGTCAAACGTCTCGTCTCTACACAACAAACTACATACTGCGGTGCACTGAATACACCTTTAGCAAGTGTTTCATTTTGCATCCCGCCTCATCCCTTGGAACCTCGCCGTCCAGCAGCCTTCTGCCCCGACCCCTCGGTCCGGTACCGGCTTTCGAATCCGTGTCCACCGACGGTTTGGAGCGAGTGTGAGGATCTCGACTTCGGTCGGGTAAATCCGCTCGTGCCCTAGCGAAGTGACTTGAGGCGACCACTTTTTGTTTGGTTGGCAACATGTGCTATTATGCGAGATGCGGGAAGTGGATGGACGGCTGCGCGCCCCTCCTGGCGGAGCAGCAGAGGTTCTTCTTCATGGGAATGTAGAAGACAATCTTCAAAGAAATTCTCCAGTGATACTCGAAATATATTGACGCGAAATGCCAGCTAATCTACTATCCAGACTGTTTAGTGACTACCACATGTAAAACGACCACACCAAAAACAACCACACGGATAATAATACATACAACACGGCCAGTTCCTTCAACCACATCACTACCTACAACTCAGCTAATACTTTCAACCCCAACACCGTCTACAACTCCGTTAGAACCTCTAACCCTAATATTTCCAATAACTCCGGAAAAGCCTTCAACACCAATACCGCCCACATTTTCGACAGAACCTTCAACCCCACCACCGTCTACGACACCGCCAGAACCTTCAACTCCAACACTGCCTACATCTCCGTTAGAAACTCCAACCCTAATACTTCTTACAACTCCGGCAAAACCTTCAACCCCAGCACCGCCTACGACACCGCCAGAACCTTCAACCCCTGCACTATCCACAACTCCGCCAGAACCTTCAACTCCATCACCGCCTACCCTAATATTTCCTACAACTCCGGCAAAACCTTCAACCCCAGCACCGCCTACGACACCGCCAGAACCTTCAACCCCTGAACTATCTACAACTCCGCCAGAACCTTCAACTCCAGCACCGCCTACAACTCCTCCAGAATCATCAACTCCCTCACTATCCACAAAACCGACAGTAACTACATCTATACTGCCCACCAAAACTACAATGTGTGTATCCCCGACACCGAACCACAAACGAGAATTCCGCAAGAGCAACGAATGCCAGGTTAATAATGAAAGTCTAGATCTCGAATGACTCGGTCACGAGAAATACGGCCACAAGGGACATAACCACGAGAGAAAGGGTCATAAGGGAAAACACCACAAGAGACACGGAAAATCGGGCCACGGCCAAGCGGGACACGATCAAGCGGGACACGGTGAAGCGGGACACGGAGAAGCGGGACACGGTCAAGCGGGACACGGTCAAGCGGGACACGGTCAAGCGGGACACGGTCAAGCGGGACACGGTCAAGCGGGACACGTCCAAGAGGGACATGGCCAAGTAAGATATACCCACTAGAAATACAGCCACCTAATTGTATTTTATTGTAGCACAATAAATTTTTTAGTCATAAATTCTTATCGTTTTAATTTCCAGTCACCAAAGACATGTGACCCCGTGACGGGCGACAGTCTCCTGCCAGACTAGTACAAGGGTTGTTCCAATTTTATAGTCGACTATATATCGACTCCCAGATGAAGGTTTTGGCAGTTTGGTGTAACTGATTGCTTTAATACCACTGCGAAGAACCAGGCTGACTCAAATGAACTACCCGTGCACAGAATTATCAATCTTCATTATTAGATTGCAGGTGTACATCTAGGGTGTGTTAAAAGAAAAAAAATCCTAAGATGAATCGGAATTAGTTTAACTTTGAACTGTTCTCAAACTTCAGAAGATTATGGCTATAACTTTGATAGAAGAAACATTAACCATTTCATAATTTAAAAAATTTAAATCGGAAGCATTTTATGGATATCGGACAATTAAATGCGCTTACCCCAAATCTGGGGTAAGAGCATCTAGTTGTATTATTTCTGACAAATTGTTAAAATAATGAAAATGTCTTAACTGATCTACTCAATGACGGTACGAATTAGTCATTATGGTCCTTAATGACGGATGAAACGTGCAGAGTTTCAAAATAAATCTAGTAAAATTGCTAAGACGGGGAAAGTGCGACATATCATAGTGATTGTGTTTGAAATTGGTTAATTATTTTATAAAAACAATGTAATTGTCCCATGCAAAAATATACGGGGTACCATTTCAAACACTGAGTAGACGCGCCATCAGGGTGAGGTAAGCGGGAGGGGTGTTGTTCAACGCGCGTGATTTGCGGATTTGCCAGTCGCAATGAGTCACTGGTCTCGTTCGAGGTTGAGCAGCATTTAAAGTGCGTTGATTCATTAGTTCGTACTCACTTTAATATTCGACGAGTAGGTGATGGGCCGAGCGCGCAACTTATCCGGTGTCGGGTTCAAAAGTTCAGACGAGAAGGGACAGTGGTTGACCAAACTCCTCCGGGGCCGTTGACGTCAGCAGCGACGCCGGAACATGTGGCTCAAGTTGGACGTGAAATTATGCGATAGGGAAGATTGCAGCCTGTACTGAAATAAAAAAATCAACAGTGCACGTTATTTTGAAAAATAAACAAACTGCAAATCGCAACGAAAATGACTATTTTTTAAATATGAATTAAATATATTAATTAGAAAGATACACATATAAAATCAATTTCATCGAAAAATATTGTTGTTGCGCCACCGGGATTCGAACCTGGATCTCTTTCCTAACCGGGGAAGGTGCATTATTCAACTATGCTACAGCGACAATATTTTTAGCGACAATTGACAGATATTAAACGACATTTAACGATATTTGACAGAACGATTTGCGCCATCTCTGGACCATCTCTTCAAATATTGATTTATAACATTACTCAATAATAGATTTCTAACGTAGTTAGGAGACTTACACTTACCCCGAGTCACCTTACCTTGAGTCTTGTCGTTCAGGTTTATTAGACTTCGGGTAGAACACGATTTAAGTTAACAAGATACAGAATAATTCATTAAATATTAAGATAAAACTGTTGGTCGCGCGAGACACGGAAGCAGAAGCACCACGTCCCACTATCGGCGGCCGCCGCAAGCTTGCTCGTACTCGGTCTGCGGCGAAGCAACGTGCCTCCGCGTACCTTCGTCAGATGGCACTGTGAGTCCGCAACAGAGGCCCCCCCATAGCTCTGCCACCCTCTTCAGTCTTGCTACTGATTTGGGCGTCTAACGTGTATCTATAGGGACACGCTACCAACAAGGGCAGATGGTCTTATACCTTTCTCCCCTTAATGGGGGTGAAAATAAAAGCTGAAGATAGTCCTCCGGTACTGGATTATTATGAGATGCAGATGATCTCGGAGCATGGGCATTTTATGAGTAAACTCTTAGACTTAGGGCTTATTCGTGATCCGTGGTGTATTTGCGCTCAGGGGAGGCAGATATCCTCATGGAGCACATCCTCTGGGGTGAGGTTGTTATAAATGTAGCACATAAGATCATTTTTGCGAGATTAAAAAGAATAGATCATCGGATCTTCAGGAACGATGACCTATTAAAAAACCTAAAAAAAATTTTTTAGGATGTGAGTCTTCCGCTGGGGGTTGCTGGGACGGACAATGCCGGGAAGAGCGTTGGCTAGGGAGACCTAACGGAGCTCCACTGGCTCTCCCTCGCACCTCTTGCGCTCTGAAGAGGGTGGATTTCTGCCAGACTGTGACCGAGCTGTACGACTGCAACACATAAATGTGACATTAACCTTACCCTTTGGAGGTGCATGATTTATAGAGCTTCTCTCTGGCTACCCTCTGAATTGAATCTGATAACGAGTCTCACGTCAAATTGTACACGTGTGGCTCTGGTACGGTGATACCGGAACCAATCTATGATGGTATTATGATGATATTAACTGAATGTAGTAAAAAAGGTAATAATGACCAATTGTCATAAAAAGACAATATGAAGGGGTGCCATAAGGAACTTAACTAACTACTCCAACTTTAAAAGATAGGGTGTGACCTTTTGGGGTTTGGGGATAATCAAGGGAATTGTATTATGTAATGTTGGAGAAAGGGATAGGGATGACACAGTACCAATAACTCTCACCTTTTGAAACCCCGCCTCTCTCTCCACAATCAGATGCTGGGAAGTTGATCCCTTTTTACACTCGATGGGTATCATCGGGCACTTTGCTGAATTTCTCGGTATAGCTAGATCGAAAAACACACATTTTTTGTTGTTTGCAGTGCGGCGATCAAATTAACACTGAATTTCGCCTTGCTGATCGGCGAGCTCGTAGGTACTAACTATGTGTCTGGGAAGGTTGAAAGGAATCTATTCAGGGATTAGAAACTTTCTCTAACAAGGGGGTATGTTAATATTTGAGTATTATTAAGGAGAACACATTCTTATTGTGAAGTTGTAATTATTCAGAAGATGTTTTTAAATATTAATTTAATGTATTAATTATAAATATATACATGTAAAATTAATTTTGTCAAAAAATTTTCGTTTTTGCGCTACCGCGATTCGAACCTGGATCTCCATTTCCAATCCGGGGAAGTACCTACCAATTGTGTTATAGCGCCAGTATTTTTCAGACGCCAAAATTATCAATTTTGGACATATAAATACAACTTATATTATTAAGGCGTATACATTCTTATTGTGAAGTTGTAATTATTCAGAAGATGTATTTAAATACTAATTTAATGTATTAATTATAAATATACACATGTAAAATCGATTTTGTCGAAAAATATTTATCCACGTTTTCTCAAATAACGCGAAAATAGGAATTATTTTTGAGAGGGAAATCTTGAGAAAAAAAATCATCCCAAATACAAAAGCGATTCGACAGCAACATTTATGCCCCATCGTCAAAGTAACGTTCTGTTCACGGAGATGGTGTTAATATTTAATTTGTCATTAAATATAAATTTTCAGTACTTAAAAGCCACGAAATAGCCGAGGTCCCTCACGATTCAGTCGACGTTTCGGTATATAAGATCGCGCATAGATACCGGTGGCACATCATCAGCGCTTAGACTCCGACCACAGCTGACTTCCCCAGTTCGACGATCTTCAGTCCGACGACACCCAGCGATGAGGTGCGACCTCCGCCACCTGCTGCTGCCGCTGGCCATTGCGATGTTGGCCAGTCCGGCGCAGTCACAAATTGGTAAGCGCATATTTTACTTTTTTATTTAGGAGAACATTTAATTAAATTACAACTTCACAATAAGAATGTGTTCTCCTAAATAATAAAGTTGCATCAATGTGTCCAAAATTTAATAAAATTGAATTGATAATTCTGGCGTCTGCTGTCAGATTACTCAAAGGTATTTGAGATTCTGTAAAAATAAGGTAGATGGCTCTGTCAAATGACGGATCGATTAAATGTATTAATATCAAAAAGGTAACATATATGGTCGAAAATTGTCGCTAAAAATAATGTCGCTGTAGCTTAGTTGGATAAAGCACCTTCCCCGGTTAGGAAAGAGATCCAGGTTCGAATCCCGGTGGCGCAACAACAATATTGTTCGATAGAATTGATTTTATATGTATATCTTTCTAATTAATATATTTAATTCATATTTTACCACTACAAACTATATATTATTATTGTAAGGTGCCCATGACAGCAGACACCTTACCTTGAATCTCTTCCTCAATGTTCGCGGACCTTCTCTGACTCTCGTTCTCGGCACCCAGCTGCCACACCTGTTCTTCCAATTCCGATTTTCCATTATAACACTTTCTTCTCCCGATAACATACTCACTTAACAATCTATCGTGTGCCAAAATTAAACAAAACTGAATTCCATTTGTTCCTAGCACACAGTATTGCAACCCGTAGTCTTGCATATTTTTCGCGAAAAGTGCAGTTCTGGCTCCACGAAATGGGGAGAAATTACACCCAATAACTTTTAAAGGTCCAAACGTGAGATTTAAGCTGCTACAACAATATATTTAATTATCTAATTACATTTTGTTTTACTCTTTATATATCTTTTTTTTATATACATTGTACATTGCACTTACTTTAAGTTTTACATTATACTAATCTAATGACATCTGGTTTCACTCTTTACATAAACAAAAAGGTGGCCCAAAAAAAGTGAGAACATTTCGTAAAATGTGATATAATTACATCAAAATTAGTTTAACTATATCAACAATAGCTTAAATAGTTTACTAATTCACTTACTTACCTATTTACCTATATTACGTTTTATTTCGACAATTTTCGGTCGCCATCTTGATTATTAATTTTCCCATTGTTTATATTTGGTTTTGTCAAATTGTCGACAAACAATGACAAATATCACCGCAGAAGACCGTATTTTGATCATAAATTTGCGGAAAAATACCTGGAGTACAGCTAGACATTACAGCATAACTGGACATTACAGCAGGACAGAGCTCCATCTCACACAGCCAGAAATACAATCAACTTTCTTCGTTATGAGAATTTTAATTTCATCGAGCCAGGCGTGTGGCCGCCGAACAGGCCAGACTTAATCTCTGTAGATGATGCAATATGTGGTGTTTAGTTGATTTCTGATTAGCCTAATATTGTAAAAAAAAAATTACATTAAGAATTATAATTAATTATATTATGTTTTGAAATAACTCGTGTGTTACGGAGATGTTCTTGAACTTTGCACTTTGCACGGAAAGGTAATGTCTACTATAGTACAGGCAGGGTGGGGGAGGAGTCGGGAGACAGATAAACGAGACGAGGTTGGTGAGAGGAAAGGGAATTAGAAGAAGGACCGGCTATCTTAGGAAACCGGGATTTGGAATGAATTCTCACCTTACCTTGAGCCGCTGAAATTACGCAACAGTTGATAATCGATCTCTGCTCCCGACGGAAGACGGCGATGTTAATGTTCATCCACGGCGCACACACAAGCAATAAAACTGCGCTCACAAATACAGTTCTTGATTACGGACGTGCTTTTGAGGCTGATGAGAGCCTAGTTTTTCAGCCAGTTTTATGCATTTAGCAGTCGTCGGCGATGTGGATGATTGTGGTAGCGGTATAATGGGATAAAATACTAATGCAGCAGGCGGGGCAGAGGGTTATACAATATTTATATGAAATTAATAATAAAGAGATGTTTGCCGGAGGACAGCGAGGGGTCCCTGAGTTGGTCCTTGAGTCACGAGCAAAATTAACCTAATCCCCTCTGAGTGATGTCTTTATTTATTATATTGACAGATATATATAATACAAACAATATTAAAATTTCCCTAACAGAGCTAAAATAAAAACGCGAATTACTAAAAATGAGATATTAACATTATTATAATAATAAAATAGTATCAATGTGTCCAAAATTTAATAAAAATTAATTGACAATTCTGGCGTCTGCTGTCAGATCACTCGAAGGTATTTGAGATTCCGTAAAAATAATGCAGATGGCTCTCTCAAATAATGGAATGATTAAATGTATTAATATCAAAAAATGTAAGGCTTGAAAATTTGTCGCTTTAAATATCGTCGCTGTAGCATAGTTGGATAATGCACCTTCCCCGGTTTGGAAAGAGATCCAGGTTCGAATCCCGCGGTGGCGCAACAGCAATATGCTTCTGATAAAATTGATTTTATATGTATATCTTTCTAGTTAATATATTTAATTCATATTTGAGATATGAACATGAATCAGCACGCACGACAGCATAAGACACGTCTAACTCGGCCGGCGCACACCTCACATCTTTATTTTACTGCTATGTGCACTGCATTTACACAAAATGCGTGAAATCGTCGTAGGGACATATCCCTAAAAAATGTAGATTTAATGTAGATGACGTCGGGTCACTACTGACCCGACGTCACACGCCTGGATCGCCGTCACTTATTTAACCCTTCCCAAACCATGCGGTAACACAGGTCTACCGCTCTGATTAAATCTGTAATATTTCGGTAAATACACACAGCATACACTTCATGCTTTAGTTAATTTGAAGGAAAATATTTACACTTAGAAATGACTAGTTAAAAATCAATCAATCCTATATAAATAATTATTTATAATTCATTCCGTTTTAATATTAACAAGTTGATAATTTTACCATTTGTGGCAAGACAGAAAGAAATCACACATTAATGTCTCTTTCTCACTAATTAAATAAAGATAGATAAAAAGGAAGGTTGTATTATATAACGCAACCTCTTATACATACAGAATTTGATGTTTAATGCTCAGTACTTAAAGTAAACTTATGTCATTAACCCTTTTTTCTCTAGAACTTTTATTTTCATACGGTAACACGAGTTGACATCATGGCTGCGTACGAGTATTTTATATCACCGTATGGTAAAGGTTAACCCTTCCCTAGCCACGCAGTAACGTATTATAGATATACCGAGCCTATTAACTCGTATTTCTATAAATATGCACAATGTAAAACTTACATTTTACCTAGTCCATAACTATATTTCTATTATATTACAGTAGAACCTTGGTCTACGAACGACTCTATTCACGAACAAAAATGTTTAAAATACTAAATAAATGTATTAATTAGAAAGATATACGTATAAAATCAATTTTATCTAAAAATATTGGGATTCGAACCTGAATCTTTTTCCAATCCGGGGAAGGTGCGTAAACCGACTATGCTACAGCACATAGTAAATTTTCGAACCTGTATGTTACACTTTTCAAATAAATACACCAATCGTTCCATTATTTGAAATAATTACAACTTCACAATGAGAATCTTTTATTTAATATTTACAAATATTTTGAGATACAAATAAATGTTATCGGACGAGATTCAAATGAGTTATTGATAAAAATTGACCTAAGACAGGCGCTTTTACGGGATTGAATCATAGATTGTTAACATTTTGAGCATATTTTTTACTACGGGTAGACAAAGGATACTAGGTATGCATACATGTATTTATTTTGACTTATTTTCGTCTAGCGGCACCTAGGCAATGCAAGTAATATAACTATTTAAGAGGCGTTGCGCCTACCTGTAAGTTTTATGACACTACCTGGTCGGGTTCCGACACACTTTAGAAGCGGGTCGGCCATCGGGCAATTGTTACTTAAATTTTTGACAATTATATTCTGATAATAACGAACAATGTTGAGTATAAGTTGTCTATTGCTATACTTATTTTTTTTAAATTATGTCAATTACATTTGTTTCTGCTTGTAGTATTGTTGATGACGTTTCGTACAAAAATAATGTAATTTTGAATAATGCGTAGGTACCAACGTAATAATGGATAAAAACATATATTATTAAAATACCTGTTCATTGCTTTACTGGTGTGGTTAATGTAGACATAACCAAATAGTCTCGTTTGTAATATATTCCCAGTAATACAATTAATATAACAACAACATGTTTTAATTTCAGAAAATTTGTGTTATTACGCAAGACACGGGAAGTGGATAAACGGGACCGCGCTTCCCATTGCCGAGCAGCAGAAGTTCTTCTGTGTGGGGACGCAGAGGACCAGCGTTATAAAAATCTTCCAGAGATGCTCGAAGTATATTGACACGATATGCCAGATAATCTATTATCCAAACTGTTTGGTAACTACTACACGCAAATCGACCACACCGAAAACAACCACACGGACAACTACACCGAAAATAACCACGCGGAAAACAACCACACCGCAAAAGACCACACCGAAAACAACCACACGGACAACTACACCGAAAATAACTACGCGGAAAACAACCACACAGCAAACGACCACACCGAAAACAACCACACGGACAACTACACCGAAAACAACCACACGGACAACTACACCGAAAACAACCACACGGACAACTACACCGAAAACAACCACACGGACAACTACACCGAAAACAACCACACGGACAACTACACCGAAAATAACCACGCGGAAAACAACCACACAGCAAACGACCACACCGAAAACAACCACACGGACAACTACACCGAAAATAACCACGCGGAAAACAACCACACAGCAAACGACCACACCGAAAACAACCACACAGCAAACGACCAGACCGAAAACAACCACACGGACAACTACACCGAAAATAACCACGCGGAAAACAACCACACAGCAAACGACCACACCGAAAACAACCACACGGACAACTACACCGAAAACAACCACGCGGAAAACAACCACACAGCAAACGACCACACCGAAAACAACCACACGGACAACTACACCACAAATAACCACGAGGAAAACAACCACACAGCAAATGACCACAACGGAAACTACCACACGGAGAACATTTCGGACAACTCGGCCAGTTTCTTCAACCACACTTACAACTCGGCCAATAACTTTAACACCAACACCGTCTCCATCAACTCCAGCACCGCCCACAACTACGCCAAGACCTTCAACCCCAGCACCGCCCACAACTACGCCAGTACCTTCAACCCCAGCACCGCCCACTACTACGCCAGTACCTTCAACCCCAGCACCGACCACAACTACGCCAGTACCTTCAACGCCAGCACCGCCCACTACTACGCCAGTACCTTCAACCCCAGCACCGACCACAACTACGCCAGTACCTTCAACGCCAGCACCGCCCACTACTACGCCAGTACCTTCAACTCCAGCACCGCCCACAACTACGCCAGTACCTTCAACCCCAGCACCGCCCACAACTACGCCAGTACCTTCAACCCCAGCACCGCCCACAACTACGCCAGTACCTTCAACCCCAGCACCGCCCACAACTACGCCAGTACCTTCAACTCCAGCACCGCCCACAACTACGCCAGTACCTTCAACCCCAGCACCGACCACAACTACGCCAGTACCTTCAACGCCAGCACCGCCCACTACTACGCCAGTACCTTCAACTCCAGCACCGCCCACAACTACGCCAGTACCTTCAACCCCAGCACCGCCCACAAATACGCCAGTATGTTCAACTCCAGCACCGCCCACAACTACTCCAGAACCTTCAACCCCAGCACCGCCCTCAACTACGCCAGTACCTTCAACCCCAGCACCGCCCACAACTACGCCAGTACCTTCAACCCCAGCACCGCCCACAACTACGCCAGTACCTTCAACCCCAGCACCGCCCACAACTACGCCAGTACCTTCAACCCCAGCACCGCCCACAACTACGCCAGTACCTTCAACCCCAGCACCGACCACAACTACGCCAGTACCTTCAACGCCAGCACCGCCCACTACTACGCCAGTACCTTCAACTCCAGCACCGCCCACAACTACGCCAGTACCTTCAACCCCAGCACCGCCCACAAATACGCCAGTATGTTCAACTCCAGCACCGCCCACAACTACTCCAGAACCTTCAACCCCAGCACCGCCCTCAACTACGCCAGTACCTTCAACGCCAGCACCGCCCACTACTACGCCAGTACCTTCAACCCCAGCACCGACCACAACTACGCCAGTACCTTCAACGCCAGCACCGCCCACTACTACGCCAGTACCTTCAACCCCAGCACCGACCACAACTACGCCAGTACCTTCAACGCCAGCACCGCCCACTACTACGCCAGTACCTTCAACCCCAGCACCGCCCACAACTACGCCAGTACCTTCAACCCCAGCACCGCCCACAACTACGCCAGTACCTTCAACCCCAGCACCGCCCACAACTACGCCAGTACCTTCAACCCCAGCACCGCCCACAACTACGCCAGTACCTTCAACTCCAGCACCGCCCACAACTACGCCAGTACCTTCAACCCCAGCACCGACCACAACTACGCCAGTACCTTCAACGCCAGCACCGCCCACTACTACGCCAGTACCTTCAACTCCAGCACCGCCCACAACTACGCCAGTACCTTCAACCCCAGCACCGCCCACAAATACGCCAGTATGTTCAACTCCAGCACCGCCCACTACTACGCCAGTACCTTCAACCCCAGCACCGCCCACAACTACGCCAGTACCTTCAACGCCAGCACCGCCCACTACTACGCCAGTACCTTCAACCCCAGCACCGACCACAACTACGCCAGTACCTTCAACGCCAGCACCGCCCACTACTACGCCAGTACCTTCAACCCCAGCACCGACCACAACTACGCCAGTACCTTCAACGCCAGCACCGCCCACTACTACGCCAGTACCTTCAACTCCAGCACCGCCCACAACTACGCCAGTACCTTCAACCCCAGCACCGCCCACTACTACGCCAGTACCTTCAACCCCAGCACCGCCCACAACTACGCCAGTACCTTCAACCCCAGCACCGCCCACAACTACGCCAGTACCTTCAACCCCAGCACCGCCCACAAATACGCCAGTATGTTCAACTCCAGCACCGCCCACTACTACGCCAGTACCTTCAACCCCAGCACCGCCCACTACTACGCCAGTACCTTCAACGCTAGCACCGCCCACTACTACGCCAGTACCTTCAACCCCAGCACCGCCCACTACTACGCCAGAACCTTCAACCCCAGTATCCTCCACAACTACGCCAGAACCTTCAACCCGCTCATCATCCACAACTACGCCAGAACCTTCAACCCGCTCATCATCCACTAAACATACACAGCCCACTAAAACTACAATACCTACGACACCACACCATAAACATTGTCACAAGAAGCGCATTTACAAATGCCACAATTGTAAAGAAAGCTTCTATATCGAGATATTTGGTCACAAGAGACTCCGAAAAGCGAGACACGGCCTAGCGGGATACGGGAAAGTGCGACACGGCCAAGCTAGATACATCCGAGCGAGATACGGGATAGCGGGACGCGGTCACTAGAGATAGCCACCTGGTAGAAGAACACTATAAATAAGACCGCAATCGAAAGATAATAATTTAAAAGTTTATAAACAACATATTTGCTGCATTATATGTCAACCTGCCACCCTCAGTGGACAAGGCGTCTAGCGTAATAACTGAACCATATAGCGACAGTCTCCCCCAGGTCTTTCGCTGTTTTCAAATGTATTTTATTGTGGCACATTCAATTATTTAGTGAACAATTACAATCGTTTTAATTTGCAAAGGCAAATCGGCTTGGTAACATGTTGAAAATTTCATTGAAATTTTTCATTGCAGGAGACTACCTGAATTGAAGAAATATTTGTACTAGAATTATACTCAGTTTTTCAAAATACGTTATATTCAAACTGTACTATTATTATATTTATATAAAATTTATTATTATTGTTATGTAAAAGCCCCCCAAAGGCGTAAATGGAAATACATATACCGGGTGACTCATAGCTAGTAGCAAAAACATAGGGGGAATCTACTTCATTCAATTTTGAACTAAAAATATTATTTACAGTTAGGTAAAATATTTACAGTTTAGAAGTTATGCGACATGAAAACATGTTTTTTTTCAATATTTTTTACTTATCTTTGTAAAACGTTGGACTACCATTAAATTAATTAATATCAAATGTTATAAAATATTTATCTGTGATAAAAATCAAATAAAAAGATTTTAAAATTCTGGATAATATTCTATTCTTACCACAGCTTTGAAATTTTAGAACAGCTGACTGTAGCTATATAAATACGCACATGAATATTATACATAATATACATTACGTACCGACCGACACTCGCTAAGAGTCTCGCTGAAGTTAAAACTGTGGTGGACTGTTTCACTCGGCACAAAACACAAATACTGAATAAACTTTATTAAAATGCTGCCTATGAAATACATAAGAACTTTCAAATAAACGCAAGCACTGTAAATTACCAAAAATAATTTAAAAAACAAAACAAACACATCTAAAATATAAATAGGTATATATATCTACTCCTAATCTTGTAACATTCAGAAATCGAAAGAACAGAAATGTCGCACGGAATATAATACTAACGTTATAAACACATCAAAATGAAAAATGACGTTTACACAAAAATCCCACGTAAATATCTTTTATACAAAATTACGCACAATCTGTGCGTGATTTTATAAAACCATAATTTATTTAAATAAAACGATTTAAAATATAATTTTATATGGAATTAATATAAATTAAATAAAACCATAATTTATTTCAATTAAACGATTTAGAATATAATTAATAATTCTATATTTTAAGTTAATTATATTAAAATACAAATAAGATTAAAATTAAAAACTGAACTAAAATATTAAAACAATAAATTAAAAACGGTTTATTACAATTCGTAAAAGTAATAATATTTAACATAAATACGATTAATTCAAAATATGAAAACATTGTATGCTGTTTATTAAAATGTATATTTAAATACGGAGAAACTAATTTTGTCCCTTTTTACTTCGCGCCTCAAAATTATATGGCAAACGCAAACGTGTAGATGGTATAGTAAACATTTTTATTTTTAAATATCCGTGGAAGGGAAAATATTTTAAATGAATATAAAAAATATTATTAAAATAGGTTAATTTACTAGAATGAGATATTGCATTTTACATCAAGGTTAACTCATTTAGCTACAAGTTCAAAATAATTGATTGAATAGCGAAAGTGATAATAGGTAACGTCCAGGTTCGAATCCCTAGTAATGGGAGGTTAAAAATATTAGCAATTTTTTATTTATTACGTCATAAATAAAAATCTCCTTGAGGCTTAGGTAATTAATTTTTCAGATGTTGCGTCATGGAATGGAAGGATAAAGTTTTTTATTTTTAAAATGTATTTACTTCGGAAAAGAAGTCTGTTTTGGCACATCTGTATCAAGTGACTATTATTTGGAAGCCGCAAATAATCAGTAAGAAAAGTTTTGTGGACTGATTAATGCACTTTTATTTTTTTGCAATAGTCATTATTGGTCCCAGATGAATGTTCTTGGGGTGCACTCCTCGTATTTTCAATATACATGGTCGATGAATGTATGGGCTGGAATCTTAGATGATAAAATAATTTATCCATTTTTTCTTCCAACCAGAATAACTAGTGTTAATTATGTATCATTCTTACAGTACGATTCACCCTCAATGTTGGAAGACACAGTATTATGCGGGGAATGTGGTTTCAGCATGCTCCACAGTGGAGGTCCGTCGGGCGTTAGCATATTTTAAATAGGCACTTATTTAAAATGCGCTTTGAATAATGTTTGGGACATATATTTATTCTTGAACGAATGTAGTGTACCGTGCCTTCCTCGCCCCTCCTCTCTTCGCCCGACACGCCACCGCACCAGTCGAACGGCGACCCTGATCCGGTACGGTAACTAGTGAATCGGAGTACAGCATCTAAAGGACTAGGACCCCTGAACGGAGATTGTGATAAAATCTAAATTTACAGTCCACCTCGGAGGTGCCAGAACAACTGGACTGTGGTGATTGCAAACCTTCTTCCGAATATCCAGTATCTTCCGGCATCTATGCTTTTACGCAACAAATAAATGTAATAATACTTTCACTAATTTCACAATCAAAGCTTGACGCAGAAAAATTAACGTCTTTTTTTACATATGTTATTGTTAGCAATGAGATCGCAAGGTAATAATTGAAAAAAAAAAAACGATTTTTCATTACGGGTTACAATTTTTTTTTAAATGATTTCGATGATAATGTGATTTTATATTTTAGCTACCCCGCAAATTCTAAGTCAGCGGGTCGGTAATGTATTGAGATCATCGAACATTAAAATACCGAGTGTTTTATTTATAATACTTGAAATTTTGAATGCGAATTTTGAAAAATAAAAAATTAGAACGTTGATAATTTGCCATGCGGGTGGAAAACCGACAAATTATCAAGAATATTTTACGTTCAAAATACATCAATTTACTCATTTGTGAAGTTTGGATAACTAGCTACGAGACACCCTGTATATAATGAATATAAAAATATACAAAAAAATAAACAAATAATAAAGAAACAAATCAGAAAACAAAAACCATTTACTTCAGAAGAATCGATGTAAAAAAATCATAATAAAAATGTTAGTAATTACAATTTTTCTCTGAAATGAATAAGACTTATTAAATTGATAAATAGCTGTCAAGTTGACAGTTCAGAGTGGCGTATATGTCACTCAGTTAAGTTATATTTTCGCTTGTAGAAATGTATATCTTTCGGGGAAAATGTAAGTGTCCCCACTTACATGATGAGTAATAGATGTTGTGTTGAAAGAAAATGTCATCAGAAGGAGCGATGTGTGGATGCCAGGGACCTTTATCTCCCAGCTGTTCACTATGTTCAGATTATGAAGATATCACAGTTACAGGTAAATAGACACAGGGAAGTAGACTGAATGCAGTGGAAATGTGATCGCTCAGGCGGATATGTGGCAAATCTATTTATGACAGAGTAAAGAATGAAGAAATAAGGGAAGACTGTAAAGTTTATGTTAGTATGGATCACTTAGGTGGTTTGGTCATGTGGAACGGATGAATGAAGAGAGACGCAAGTGTTGATGGCACCAGAAATAGAGAAATAGATCAGGTAAACCAGATAATGGAGGATAGTTCTGTTGGAAACCTCAACAATCGGCGAGCTTATATGAAAAGACGTATGAATGTGGAGTGAGGAGTGTGGCGCTCTATCCTCTAGGACTACCCCCGCGGGGAATCGGCATGCTGGTAAATAAGTTAATAAGGTCGTGAAGCGTCTGCTGGTTGATGGTCTGGTCAGGAAACCGGCCGCGAGATAAGTGGCTGGTTAAGGAGAGCTCTCGAAGTGGCTACGTCGCGATATATTGTGCGCCTGTTCCTTTAAGGTTGTTGCGAGTCCGATTTACCAACCAGGTATGTGTGAGGCGTGTTCAGGACCTCCACAGACATGTAAAAATATTTTTTAGGAGAAAACATTCTTATTGTGAAGTTGTAATTATTCAGAACATAGGTCTGTGATATTTCAAATATGAATTAAATATATTAATTATAAAGATATACATATAAAATCAATTTTATCGAAAAATATTGTTGTTGCGCCACCGGGATTCGAACCTGGATCTCTTTCCTAACCGGGGAAGATGCTTTATCCAACTAAGTCAAATGATGGAACGATTAAATGTATTAATATCAAAAAGGTAACATATATGGTCGAAAATTGTCGCTAAAAATAATGTCGCTGTAGCTTAGTTGGATAAAGCACCTTCCCCGGTTAGGAAAGAGATCCAGGTTCGAATCCCGGTGGCGCAACAACAATATTTTTCGATAAAATTGATTTTATATGTATATCTTTATAATTAATATATTTAATTCATATTTAAAATGTAAAAATATAATTATACTTTAATAAGGAATTAGACGGAGATATAAATTGATTTTTTGTTAGCTTGTGAATTATTTCACACTTCCAAGAAACTCATATTAGAGAAAAAAAAATATATTTCGTATGTACCTACATTGATAACATGAATTGTTTATTATTATTTAGTGTTTAACCCTCAACTGGCAAAATCACCCAAGTAGGCGCATGGGGTCTGAACGATACGTATCCACACCAAATACTGTATCATCAATTGAAGAAAAATACTGTACCAAGTAGCCAGGAATCATAATAGATAACAATCTCAAATGGAAAGAACATATCACTAATCTCACAAACAAAATAAGGAAAGCTGCCTACATATTTTTTAGACTCGGAAACATCTCACCACCTACATATCTGAAAATAGTATATTACGCGTTTGTACAGACACATGTTGCAATACGGTATTATCGGATGGGGAGGTGCATATAAAACTTCAATTTCATTAGAAATCACTCAAAAAATGATGATAAAAATTATTCTAAAAAAATAGTATCCAAGTTCGCAGATTTCTAAGTACCAAAAATAGTAGACATTAGAAGCTAATTTCGATCTACAAGATGTAGAAATCAAATTGATATCCCAAAACTAAAATATAGCGCAATCCAATTTGTTTAACAATCTCCCCATCACAATTAGAACAATTACAGACTATCGTAAATTTGTAGCTGAAGTCAAAAAAAAATATGTACACAGACTAACTGAAACATTAATTAACTCGAATATACTCCTTCTCTATACACGAGTCTTACTCTCATAGAGAAGAAACAAATGTTAAATAATATATATATATATACATATCTACTGATTATTCAAATTGTATTTTACGTTATTTTACGGTTGAAATTATGCAAAATAGTCTAAGGTTTATCAGCAAATAATGTGTGTTACATCCATTACCAACGTGGTAACTAAAAGAATGTCATCTGGAAATTGTTCAATTTTTGGTGGATTTACTAAACAAATCTTTAGAAACATCTGCGTTCCAGAATTTATGAAAATGGCCCACGTGACTCAACTACTGAAAAATGCTATACTAGACCACCTCGAAGACCTCATGAATCATCGGCCGGTCTCAAATCTGCCGCTTCTCTCCAAAATAATGGAAAAAGTCGTATTAATGTGTATTTAAAAGAAAATGCTTTAAGTATATTCATTAGAAAGATATATATACATAAAATCAACTTTATCGAAAAATATTTTTGTTACGCTACCGGGATTCGAACCGGAAAATGTGCATTCTCCAACTGTGCTACAGCGACGATATATTACCTTTTTGATATTAATACATTTAATGGTTCGTTATTTGAAAGAGACGTCTACCTTATTTTTATTAAATTTTGGACACATTGATACAACTTTATTATTTGGAGAATGTGTTCTCCTGAAAATGCTTTATTTCCCAAAATTAAATCTGCATACAGACGTCATCATTCTACAGAAACAGGAATGGTTCGAGGTCCTGTCTGACATTATAACACTTACTGACACGGGGCATCTGGTCCTGCATGCTTTTTTAGATATGAATGCTGCATTTGATACAGTCCATCATCAAAGCTTGCATGAGAGATTGCAAAATATCTATGGGGTAGTTGAAAATGCACAAAATTCAACCTCCCCTACGTCTACTTCTAACATCGGGGTACCTCAGGGATCTGTTCTCGGACCACTATTGTATATTTTATATACAAAAGATATAGAATATGTAATAATACTGTTGGAATTATGGCCCCACTGTTATGCAGACGACACGCAGATTTATTATTTCTGTGTGCCGGGTGAGACAGAGGTATTACAAAGAAAAATTGCAAGATGCGCAGATAAAATAGGCACAAAATAGACTTGTATTGAATCCATCAAAAATAGAACTACTAAGGACAGCAACACCCAGAAGGCAAAACCTAATACAGGAGTCAATATCTGCGAATGCTAAATCTGCAGTTAGGTTGTTGGGCGTGCACATTCATTCAGATCTTTCAATGAATACTGCCATCAACTGAGACAGATTAAAACTATTCGGAGACATCTTCCTCTTGAGGCAGCCCGTCTACTCACTGTGGTGTCGCGCGTGGACTGTTGTAACAGCATCTGTGCTGGCCTGTCAATGTTTCAGCTAGATTACACGGATAATATATGGAGTTTCCAAACTATCTCATATAACATCACCTACATCGGCTCCGATTCCCTGAAAGAGTTGAATTTAAACTGTGCTGGCTGATGTACCTCTGTATCTTCAAGAACTTTGTATCCCGGACAATTTTAATGGTAGACGTAGGTAGACTTCAGCCGCAGGAACCGTTGCCAGAAGTCTAAATTTAGTGAACGGACGTTTGCGGTGGCGGGCCCAAAAACGTGGAACTCTTTTCCCTCCCTCAAAATGTCATTTGAGATGAAAATTTTTACGAAAATGGCGCTGTACAAATTATCCATTATTATTATTATTATTATCAAATAAATCCAGCACTTATGGCATGAAGCTCTAAATTCTAATCTTTGTTCGTTTTGCTTACACATTATAAAATTGAATTCATCTATTGCGTTTTATTAATTGTAGAATTCGCGTTACTTGAACGCATCACTGGAGATGACTGGTCAAAGTTAAAATTCTAATATTGACTTAGTGGCGCCCGATTGCGCCAAGAGCCAAACTCACACTGGGGACGAGCAATTGATATGAGGTCGAACAGACGGAAATACGAACGCGGATTATATTCTTCGCAAAAGATATTTAAGAGTGTGTTTAAATGAATTCGAAACAATTATATTTATTAACGCCTACTTGAGGGTTAATAACATTCACAGATAACAAGATCAGTCCTACCAGTGTTTTATCAAGTAGGAACACAGTGTGGTAAACTGTTAACTGTTAACTGGTCTCGCGGTGATAAGTGAAATATTTTTAAAGTTCAGTTACAAAGATGAAGGACGCCAGAGCAGAACTAATGTTAACCATTTTTATTTGGTTCAATATTTTACACGTTGGACGTTGTGTCGTCATACCCCGCAACTTGTGTAAGTCTGTGCTGTTACAGAATGGATCTGGCGTACGATGGCTTCGTGTCCAGCCTCTGGGATTATTTTGCGGACGTTACGAGTGTAGTTTAAGGCGCTGCGCGCCCACACAGCGCCGAATTCTTTCCCGTCTGTACGTTCGTCACATTTTGATAACAAACAACATTAATGTTTTTTATATTGGTCACTTCCGTCGCCCGGCAATGTTGCCATAGTCGACCGAAACATAAATGGATTCAATGGTAATGTGAAGGTGAACTTCATGAAGGTTTTATGAAACAGATAGAAACAGGCAACATTGGGTAAGTACTTTGTTTAATCGAGCACTACTCTCTTTGATTCGATTGTTAAAGGGGGAGGGATAAGGGCTGCGCCCTCTTGTCTCCGACGTATGAGGTAACAACAATGGCGTAAGATTATTTTATACAATACATTTTTGTTCAATAGGGTAAAGAAGTGAAATGCGACGAAGATATGGGGATCGGATGAGGGATCTTACAGGCCGAGGAAGCTTACGGAAGGGTATGTTTGAGTGTGGGTCTATGAATGATTGTGCTTCTGACACACCAGGGTGAGTTTGTGATTCTCCTAAGGGTGTAGTTTTGCTTGTATTCTAAAATGTGTTACTTGAACCCCAGATGAGGCTCGCGTATATGAGCATTGCTTTGTACAAAGGTAATTTGTTTTGTAGGGATAGTGAACTGTAAGAGTTGTGTACTACCGAAACCACCACCAGAATTAGAGTTATTTGATGTTTAAATTGTCTCCTTCTAAATATTGGTAACTTTTTTTCTCTTCCGCTTCTACCATCATGTCTCATCAGTAAAATTTATTCATTTGTGTACCATTTTTGGGGACTGGGAACGTATTAATTGAATTTCAGTCATTAGTTATGGGTAAAAACTGTTTCCACTGATATTCCACTGTATTTTGAACTTGTTTCTGTTTTACGGACCGCTGATCTAAGCTATATTTTTTTTGTACCATTAGCATCATCGCGTCAGCCAATGATACGTCACTTTGCTAAGCTATATCTTCACCATTGATTTTTTTTAACAATGCACGTATCTATTTTTTATTAGATACTACACCAGACTAGATAATGTATACACACGAACTAACGGAAATTCCTTGTTTCAATATTTTCATTTTGGTACCACGTATCATTCAAATAGCACCGCGATTTTATTTAAATATATGACTCGATTAGAATGAAAATTTAAGCGCTGACAACATAATGCGAATTAATGTGAAGAATACGTCTTGATTTATTTTTCAAAGAGTAAATATGTTTCCACCAAAATTGTATGTGGATGAAGTAATTTTTTTTAATGCTAATCGAACTTTTTTTCAAATGGACAGTGGTCAGAAATAACATTATTATGTATCCATGGGAATTAATGTAAATTTAATACTATTAATTTTCGAGAAAGTGTCAGCTGTGACGATTTTTACTAAGCGTCTGATATTTATTTATTTGTGTATTATATAATTGCAGCTGAAGGCTTAATTTTCTGCTGCGGCGAAGACGCTAACGTCGTACGCGTGGAAGACAAGATGGGGAATCTTATTCAGCTCTCTGAAGCACCTCCAACAATTGAGCCTCACTTACAACTCTCTGAAGCACCTCCAACAATTGAGCCTCACTTACAACTCTCTGAAGCACCTCCAATAAGCGAGACTCTTATACCACTCTCTGGGATACAATCAACAACAACGGAACGGTGTAAGTCACAAATGAAACCATCATACTCGAGACTATTTTAATTTATATATTTCTGTTGTGCATTATTTTTTGATTTCTATATTTCTGTTGTACATTGTTATTTCTATATTTCACATTGTACCTGCGTAATCAGTTATGTAGATCAAAAAATTAACGGATAGCGGTTTTGCGGTCTGCTAATCATCGTAGTACAAGTGTCTTAAAAATGCTTTTCAAAATAAAAATTATGTATGGATAGGTTTAATAAAAAAGATGATTTTTTTTTTTTGAATTTACTCGGGTATGGGTGACTCGTTGGAGCTCCCTAGGTGGGTAGTCAGGCCGGCCTGCGCGGGTGGGACTCCACCTGCACGCCTACCTCTCACACGCGTTTTGCAACTCCGTCAGTCTGTCCGTGTAAGTGTGACTCAATCCATTTTGTGTCTCGTCCACTGTCGTAAACGCTCATCCCTGAGCGTCTGCCTTGAACTATTGCACCTTAATTTTCCATCTGCATGTAAAACTATGTTTTATGGATTTATGTTACATGATTTTTTATGAATAAAGACAGCATTTAAGGGATGCTGGAAGGTCCAAATTTTAAATCTTAATTGCTAATAACCACATTGAATTTCTTCTTCTTTTTCGTTTTTCTTACACTTAAATATATAATTGAAATAAAGTCGCGTATTTTTTATTAGCTTTGATGAATGTGACCGACAAGGAAGCCCTAGCTTATGAACCGGTCCCGGGAAAGTGTGGGTCCCCCCCCTCCAGGTATCCAATGCGATTCGTTACTTCGCTGGCACTTGCGTATTTTCTATGATCGCTGCCATTTCTTCTCCTTATTGGTCCAGAGAGGGAGGATTGTTACTGTACACCTTTGATTTAAGGTTGCCCTATAGGAAAAAGTCCATTGGTGTCACATCCGCAGAGGCCGGTTTATATCACCTCGTCGGGATATCAATTTTCCTGGGAAAATTTCACGAACAACTGGTAAGGACACGCTCCATAGCGACTGGATTCCCAAGGACGCGGCTAGCGATCGGAATGAACCAAATTGAAAAAGACTTGGCACATAATTATCGATAATATTTTTTATACAGTTCCGATTTAATTGTTTGAATAATAACAGATGATACATTATTTTTACATTTTTAAATAAATAAATAAAATATGTGACACGTTTATTTCACATTTCGCAAGTGTTGTGTTAATTTCAACGTTCACAACCACCCACGTTTTGATTTTTAGCGCTTTCTCTCTGCGATATTTTTATTCGACTATTACAAAGCTCGGTAATTAGCTTCCAGCCTGTGTGTTTGAAAGAAAATTATCGCAATGTCACATCTCAAAATATATTAGACATCGACTGTGATAGATATCGCACCGTGCGTGTGCGCGTCCAGTATTCGAGGTTTTAATTCAACCTTAACGGTACTTGTGATAATTTCATTTTATTATCATAATACAGGGTGACTATGATGTACCAGGCCGGTGTTGTTTTTTAATAACTAGAAAATGAAATATATTTATTAATTTTTTGATTTATTACAAATGTGTATTGAATACCACATCGGCTAAATAGCTGCCTCAAATGTGTGCTCTTTTAACCATATTTTTCATAGCGCTTTGCGTGTTATTTCAGCAATTTCATTTCAAATATTATCCTGTAGCATCGGTATTGTTATTGGCTTATTGACGTTTTGTTTCAAGTTCCTTTGAAGAAGTGACTGAACTAAAATTTCTCACAAAATACAAAATTGCTAAGAAAATGTCACTTCTGTGAAGGTTCAGAAGGTTTATCAGTACCGAGTCTTGTCAAATAGTATACGACTCTGTTATTATTTCTCATATCAACTGCTGCAGCAGTGTTTCATTTTTGGCTAACGAAGAAGAAGTGCAACAATTGTCAGTGCTGCAAAATAAAGCTATGAGAATAATACTAACTGATGCAAATCAACATGAGCGCGAGCATCGTACAAGGGGAAGGGATAGACCGAGACTGCCGTTCAGGAAGAAGGCCAAATGTCAGAAATCGACGATATACAGTGCGATGTAATTTTTTAATCAAATGTCAGAAAACATAAGAAAGAAAGAGAAATTGAAAAGATTTAAAATGAAACTGACTAAATATATAAAAGATAAGTTTTAATAAAACAAAATACTTTAATCTTGTATATATTAGAGCGTATATAAAGAGTGCTTACGTATGCACTACGTTAAGAATTAAATAAATAAATATTTTACCTTTTGAGCATTATTAATTATTAAAATTTCAAGCGTGACTCGGGCTGTGTGTGCGGTGACACCGTCCCGTTGAGACAACATTTGTTACAGGCCCAAATGACCCAATTTGGCCACCAATAAGTGACATGTGAGCTTTGCCAAAACTATTTAAATAAAATGTTTTAATAATTTTGATTCGTTTTCAAAGTATTAGATACTCCATAATAAATTGTAATTATGTATACTTTATGATTATCAAATTTGAATTGATAAATGTCGGCCAAATTAAAATAGCGGCTAAATAAAATCGGCCTGGGATATAATATTCACCCTGTACATAGATGATATAAGTTAATACACTGCATAGATATCAATATACAGACATGCAAACAGACTATTTTGTTGTCAGGAGATATGGAGACTTCTTTAACCTCAATTGAACTTCTTATCAATACAAAAATAACATGTGTATTGATTTTATTTATATTTTTTTATTGCAACACTAAATATTTCATGAAAAATTTAATTTTTAACACTTGAACCGAAATATAATGTCTATATTTGTTTTGCAAATTTAATTTAATTAAATTACTAATCAAGTCAACACAATCATTATTTTCATGGTTATGTGTGTACACGTCACTGGGCGAGAAGGAAAGTATAAAATTGTATGACTGTTCAAAGGTTTTTAGTGAGACTTTAACACAAATTCCATTAGAGAACTTAGAATTTTTTTAAATTAAGAATATCAATAAGAAAATAATAAACATTCAAATACCGCCCATTACATCCCCTCTCTTATCCATTCTAACTCCACGCCCACCCAAACCTCCCTTAACTCCAAACACACCCGTAATTTCTCTTTAAAAATGTTTTTAACTTTAGTTGAATTATATTATTGATAATGAAATGTTCCCGAAAACGTTGTGACGTTAAATACAATAAAATAGTATTTTAACTCAATTAAAAAAATTAAGTTTTATGTTTATTAAGTATGTATTTATTTTTAATTTTAAATTAGATTAAAACGGTTGCTAAACAGTGTACTAGATATGTATTATTTTTTTATTTTAAATTATCGCAAATAAGTTTTTTTCCTACGTATAGAACAAACAATTTAATGCAATATCAAAATAATTTACAAAAAAAACTTATTCCACAGCTGAAGACCAGATTGTTGGTGAAGACTATCATGGATTGAGAAGTTTTATTAGCATCGTAAAAAGACGGCGCAGCCAACTCCGTAAGTTTGTAAAATAACACTCACACCAATCTTCTGATCTTGGCAACTACATATTTTAATATGTACGTTCTACTTTCAACGGATGGGCCAAAAGTAATCTTACTAATTATAAAATAAATAATATTTTGTATATTTGATGCTGAGAGTTATTTCAGTGATGCGAGAGCATAACTTTATGAAAGCTACACGAATATTAACTATCGCGCTGGGCGCCGCGAGGCGCAAGATGCCGCCCTGTGTCCGCCTCACCACCTCACTGCCATTGATGTCATGAACTTGTGCGTTTCTAGAATGCCTGAGATTGACCCAGCCGATGGGAGAATGCTATTGGATTCACACTAGAGGAATAAAGACCACCATGTGCTTCTCTTTCTTACACAGTGGTAAAGAGGCAAGGCCAGGAGAATATCCTTTCATGGTAAGTAAATAATAAATCATTGTACATTGCACTACAAACACCATTGAGGTTAGATACATATAGAAGAAAGATAATTTGGCCTATCTGCACGCACCTTGCATATGTTTTTCATTAATACCTAATTATGATTTATATCTAGAGAAATGTATTTACCTTCAAACTGTGTATACTCGTTGAACTCAGTCATGTAGAAGAACTTTAAGTGATTTATTAAAATAGTATATGGCATACTGGACGCCCTTAATTTAACTGAACTAATTGTATACGATGTTCCTGCGTGGAGTACCAACTCGTCGGCGCTGTTCCATGTAAATGCATCATATACTAATTTGTATTCCTACACATTCCTATGCACCCACACAAAGACTTCACAGGCTCGGGAACGATTTTGGTCTTGTAGATATATTCCGATTCTGTTCTGAGTCAAATGTATAACTGATTTTTTTTTGCTTATTTTTCTATTTTTTCTCTTTAATATCAATTCTATCAATTTTTGTTTTATTTTATTAAAAATTGTTAACTTTGTTTTATTAACCATTTAATGATTTACAAATACATCTACCGATTTTGAAAAATATCATTATCTTCTTCGGGATGTCATTGACTAATCAAAAACATATGTTATTGTTTCTTTAACAGAATCAATTTTTTAAAAAATAAATTTAATACCTGTTGTTTGGGACTATTAGGGACTAATTAGATATATATTAATTATATTATACTAGAATATGTTTTTTACGCAAATAAAGTTTGAATGGTAGATACGGAATAGATTAGTAATGAAACTGTGATCACAGTCACAGTTTTCAATCACTGATATTATCGAATATCAATCACAATCACACCGGTGAATCGAGAGTGGCATTTTGTATCGTCACTGGTGGCAGGATTATAATCAAATAAAGTCTGCCTTTCTTACAATAATAAGAATAATTCAGAAACAGCATTTACAATTGAAAGTCGCTTAGATGAGAGAGAGAGAGTGAGAGCTCTTCCTACTAGGGCGGCGACTTATAAAGGTTCGCCTCCGCTCCACTCATACTCTCACACTCTCGTAGCTGACACACGCGAACAAGCGACAGTTCTCTTAGTATTTAAATGAAGCACTTTCTTTGAATTCGACACTGCGCTGGTGTGAGAAATATAATTCAATCTGGTGAACTGGAAAGCGACTGGAATGTAAATGTAAATGAGGCTGGAGTTGTATGTCATGACAGAAAGGTATGGTCTAACTCTCCCGATGTTCTTTCGACTCTAATCTTGTACCATGTCCATCAGTTCATTTCTGTACTGTTCGGTTCCAGGCAGCCGTGGGATTCCGTTCAGACAACGAGACCCAGTGGGTGTGCGGCGGGAGCCTCATCAGTCACAACTTCGTGCTGACGGCGGCGCATTGCGCCTTCTCGCGGTCAACTGGGTAAGTGCTCGTCACGACAGTGAATTCCACTGTCTCACTAGGCAAAATCCTGGTCAAATATAACAAATATATCATCTACATCATTAATTGGCATGGCGGGTACTTTGTGGTGGAAGGTGATTATTTTCATTTTCGCAAATAAACATTGTACTGCACACGCGTTTGGTTATTGTCACTACTGGTTTCGAGAGGTGCAGTCCCTCTCGTAATCAGGTAGCGGGGCTTCAGAAAAGGGGGATACGAATATGGGACAGTAAAAGTGAAGTGTTAGGGATTGTTTATTATTGTTTTCTCCGAATTTAAATTATTTTTTATTTCAACGGCTTCTAAATTGCTCATTATTTAATTGTTTATTTATTGTACAGCTAGAGTGGACGTACTATACATACTGTATCGCACAGAATCACTCGCCGAGGAGGCGCCAATTAATTGATACGATAAGACACGTGTCAAAAATTAAAAAGTGTGGCGCCAAAAAAACCCGTGCGATATAGGTACTTGCAAATATGACTATATGTACTGTTATGAATCTGAATAAAAACAGATGGTGGAAACAGTGGAAGATAGGAAGGCACTTTCTTTTTCGGTCTGCCCGATGCTGGATACTGATTCAATTATTGTTCTCCTCTTTCACCAATAGCACAAGCGACGCAGAATATGTAACAAGCACTGTTGACACCCGCGTAAAGGATTGTTTGTATATTTTAGCGGAATTAAATATATATTTATTAATTAGCATTAGCGGTAGTAAAGCAGATTGAAGCGACGGCAGATTAGCCCGTATACAGTTCTGAACACACACTGAACTCATTGCGGTTCGAGAGTGTCGATTGCAGCTACCTCTTTCCTTCTTACTCGTGCTCAAGGACAGGTCAGGGGGAAAAAGGGAACGAGATACTAGGTTTCTTTTCGATAATCGTGCATACGACGCTAACAACAGAGTATTCTGCAGGCGGGAAGCCATTTTCGACTGTGTCATGTCGAAGTAGTGTACCGATATTGAACATCTTTTGTGTTTCATTTCTTTCCACCTCATCATCATCATCATCATCGCCGGTTAAGAGAAGCTGAGATCGGCGAACTGCATTCCTGTTTATCATATTATAAAAAATATGTTAGTTAAATGTAGTACACTAGGGACGGTGCCGAGGAGCGTGCGAATAGATATGTCCGAAGAGCTGGCTAGGAGAAGAGTGGTCGGTTCTAGGTTTCCTCGGACTGGTTGCTACGCGACGTATTGTTGTCTGATTTTCCGCGGATACCGGTTGGACTGTATGGCTGTCGGATGAACGGACGTCTCATTCGGCCATTGATTACAGTTTATTAATTTACTTCCAGAGAGCCACCGTCCGTAGTCCGCCTTGGAGCTCACAACTTTGTAGATCCCGGGGACTCCTTCAACGATGTGGCTGTGGCCAGCGCGACTGTCCATCCCGATTACACACTCGCGAGGAAGTACAACGACATAGCACTTCTCCAGCTGGATACATTAGTATGGTGAATGAAATAATTAATTAAACAATATTTCAGTAAGTACACAATAACTGGATTTTAACCCCCAAAGATATTGTTATCAAGACAAATTATATATATCTCATATTCTCATTAGTGATATCTATTCTGTTTCAGGGGAATGAATATCAAATTTCAAACCACAGATGGCGACAGCCAAGTTGCAGTAAAATACTTACAAAATATGTGGAGGTTGATTTTGAATAGAATTGGTGTACGTTACATTGTGTAAAGTGTTCACTTAACCTTTACCATACCATAATATAAAATACCCGAACGCAGCCATGATGTCAAGACGTGTTACCGTAAATAACAGTTAGAAAAAATATTTTTATTAGCTTAGATGGCTTTAATGGCACGAATTTACTCTAAATATTGAGCATTCAATTTTGAAAAAAATATTAATAACATAATTATGTTTAATTTAGAGCTTTCATTAAATCCTATACAATGTGTCCTTCCTTCTTATCTCTCTTCATTTATTTAGTAAGAAAGAGACAATTATATTTGTATGTTTGTTGTTCTTTTCACTATGAAAATAATGTGTGATCTCTGTCTTTCATATCACAAATTGTATTTTTACCAACGTATTAATTTTACAACGGATTGAATGGAAAAAATAATTGTTTTTGTACGATTCCCTTTCCATAATTGGTTTTTCACTAGTCATTCCTGAGCGCTAATATTTTCTTTAGGATTATCTAAAATATGAATTTTATGTTGCATGTATTTACCGAAATATGATAAGTTTAATTATGACGGTAGACCTGTGTCACTGCATGGTATGGGAAGGGTTAAGCCAGCCGATGACAGGTCGCGAGCCACGTGATACTCCCTTCCTCTCTATTTAGATGTCTATAATGTGTCGAAATAATAATATTTTTTTAAAGAACATATTACCAGTCAATATGTATATAGTTCATAATAATTCATAAATAAATGTTCAAATCAAATATCTAAACGTCTATCACTAAATATTAGACCCGCATTTTATACAATTAATAATATAGATAAATTATTCATAAATTCCAAAGACATATTTAATGATTTCGGTTAAGTCAAAGATCATTTAAGGCGTTTAAATAGTAAAAAATTTCAGAATTTTCCAATCATTTATAAGAAAATGATCAAATTTTTAATTACATCATTGTGCTTAGATCAAACTCAAAATTTGGGAATGTCTGTTTTACGTATAAAAAATGCTCGTTTCAAATTGAATAATCTAGAATCAATATTAAACATGTCGCTGTAGCATATTTGGATAATGCACTTTCTCTGGTTTGAAAAGAGATCCACGTTCGAATCCCGGTGGCACAACAACAATTTTTTCGATAAAATTGTTTTTATTTGTGTATGTCTTTCTAATTAATAAATTTAATTAATATTTATTCTAGATTCATTAAAAATAATAATTATAATAATTATCTGTCATTAAAATATTTTACACATATTTCATCATCGTCACAAAGTATGTTAGATACTGGAATTTAAAAACATTAGAACAATTTTGCATTCTGGTTATAGTTAGTTTATTTGTTCGGATTCCGACGTGAAGATAACACGCTCAGTGAATGTTTGTATTTTGGCTGAGTAGGGCGTCTATTGATGCATTTACAACATTCGTAATATTTTTAAATTTTTATCTTTCATTTTTTAGCAGAAACTTTACGGCACATCATACTATTTCACAAAATCATATTTAAAATGAAATATCTATAAAAAATCTCCTAAAAAAGGTTGAAAAACTGAACATTTGAGATGGGTCTAAAATGACCCACCACCACCGGATGTATTTTGTTTTGTTAAAAGGACGTTCCATTGACATAAAAAACTACAATATATAGAAATGATTTTATTACAGTTATTTTATATCTTCTAATAGATTATATGTGTCCTTAGATGTAAATCATAAGTAAATAATAAATAATAAACACATATATACCTTGTTGAAAAAACACAAAATATTAACCCCGCAATACAGAAAAAAATATTTTTTAATTATTCTTCAGGTTTACGAACCGCATAAAGCCAGCTTGCCTTTGGCATTTTGATGACCTGGACTTACGGGAGCGGCCTACAGTCCTCGGCTGGGGTAGGACAGGCTACAGTGAGTACTGCCTCCATCTGCTGTAGAACAGGAAACAGATCTGAAGATTGAAACTAGATTTTGAAGCCACCAAAAAAAATCTGCCAACTGCTTTCATAAACCAGTGCGCAGCATTTCTGTTTTTATTTATTTATTTATTTACACGCAATCCCAAATCGTTTTTAGAGTTGTTTACCCTTGTTTCGATTCGTCATAATTACATATATTTATTTATTTATTTTATTACATTCAGTCATATCGTCATAACAAATAAGCTATAGAAATCACACACCCCCAAAAGGGGAGGGTAGACGTCACATTTAGCGACGTAACATTTATGTTAGAGAAAGTTCTTAATTCCATTATAGATTCCTTTCAACCTATTCCAGACACATGCTTGGTTACCTACTTGCTCGCCAACCAGTGCGGCGTACTTTAGTGTTAATGTGATCGCTTTAAAATGGTTAACGGTACCTTTATTTAATTTGAGTGTCTTAAAAGTGAGCAACTTCTAGCATCATTGAGGGTTTATATAACTGAATGTGGAGAGAGAGATGGGGCTTCAGTTGGTGAATGGCTTCTTTAGTACTGCATCATCCTGCCTCTTCCACCAACATTCTTTCATACAGTCCACTGTTTCTATCCCTAACAATTTCTATAGTGCTATTTTGTGATTGGCAACAATATGTTGCATCCTTAAAGCATCCACGAGTCCACGTGGGCCTGTGTTCATTGTTTACCTGGTCAATACTACTCACAGTTCACGAATGAAAAGAAAAGTACTTACGTGATTGAATTACACTATTTATTCAATAAAGTTACAGTTTTGAAAACAATATATTGCGATAGTTATCGATAGAACGCTTGGCGGATCCCCATTTCCGTACACGGGAGATGATTGACTCACCAAACATATTTTTTTCTCTACATATAATGAGCACGGTTTCGAGCAACTGTCAGTGAGGCTGAACGTCTCTACAGTACGGTACCTAGCCGCCATCGACTGCCAGCGATCAACCTAAACGGCGGCTACCGAGCTCCTAACTGAGCCACCTTTATTTTAATTAACAGTTATATAATTATGCTGTGGAAATGGAGAAATGGAAACAGCTGACCACCATCGTGACTTTGCAATTCAATCCAATTATTTTTTAGACAAGAACCGGTCTGACGTCCTGCTGAAAGGATTCTTGGACATCATACCTCAACAAAACTGCCAGACCTTAGTTCAACCGACAAAGAAGTTCCCGCGGCTCATTGACGAGCAGATGTGCGCCCTGGACATGAACGAAACACTTGAAAACATGGTAGATACCTGCCAGGTATAAAATTCTTTATTCTTCTTCTTACCTAGTTTACATCCATCCACTATGAAAAATGTGACACTCCTTTCGTTATCTCAGTTCTCTGCATTCTATATTATATTTTTCATTTTATTTTACCACTCTTTACCTCTGTCTTTCCAATTTGTTTTGATGATTTGACTCTAGATCGTTTAACACTTACCGCCCGGTGAGTCAAAACACAACACGTCCGGCGGTGGTGGATCATTTTAGACCCACCTCAATTTTCGGTTTTTCAACCGTTTTGTGGAAAATTTTTTATAAATATTTCATTTTAAATATGATTTAATGAAACGGCATGTTGTGCCGTAATGTTTCTGCAAAAAACTAGAAAGTCAAAAATTATTAATTATAAACGAAAATAAGTCAAAACAAATAATATAAATCTGTACAATAATTGTACTGGCTCATAACACATGAACGCATACCTAGTATCTGTATATATATGCTAAAAATGTTGACGATGTACATTTCGGCGTAAACGTAAAAGCGACTGTTTTAGGTCAGTTTTTGAGCGTTTTTTTACATTTTTATCAATAACTCATTTGAATCTCGTCCGATAACATTCTCAAATTATTTGTAAATATTTAATAAAAGATTAGCTAGTATAAAAACAGCATTGAACTATATGTTTACAAACACCCGGGTCAGATACGACTCACCACCGCAGAGGATGTGTTAAAACGTCAATGTCCATTATTTTCATGGATCACAGATCGCTGTCTCGTGCTCGTAAACGGTTCACGTCTATTACCTATCGATTACCCCCTCCGCCTATACCTAGAACACCACCTTTTCTGCGATTTTCGTTGACCAGTTGAAAGTCTGACAGTTTTCCGGCTGTGTGGGAATGATAAATTACATGTGTTCGGTTTCTCGCTACAGTGCGTGCCGATTAGTACATCTTGCTATTGTGCCTGTCGTGTTGCACTTAGCGCCATCAATGAAGTGGGAATGATAAATTACATGTGTTCGGTTTCTCGCTACAGTGCGTGCCGATTAGTACATCTTGCTATTGTGCCTGTCGTGTTGCACTTAGCGCCATCAATGAAGTGGGAATAATAAACTACATGTGTTCGGTTTCTCGCTACAGTGCGTGCCGATCAGTACATCTTGCTATTGTGCCTGTCGTGTTGCACTTAGCGCCATCAATGAAGTGGGAATGATAAATTACATGTGTTCGGTTTCTCGCTACAGTGCGTGCCGATCAGTACATCTTGCTATTGTGCCTGTCGTGTTGCACTTAGCGCCATCAATGAAGTGGGAATGATAAATTACATGTGTTCGGTTTCTCGCTACAGTGCGTGCCGATTAGTACATATTGCTATAATGCCTGTCGTGTTGCACTTAGCGCCATCAATGAAGTGGGAATGATAAATTACATGTGTTCGGTTTCTCGCTACAGTGCGTGCCGATTAGTACATCTTGCTATTGTGCCTGTTGTGTTGCACTTAGCGCCTTGAATCAAAGTATAAAGCGTCGGCCAGCACGTCGCCACATGGCAACACGTGTTCGCCACGTGCGATGCCCACAATGCTTACGAGATTGTTAATATTTATCTATTCTTCGCAGGGCGATTCTGGTGGACCTCTCTTCACAGTGAGCAATCGTGATGCATTTTACGATATCCCCTACGTTATCGGGATCACGTCGTTTGGCAAGACGTGTGCAGATGGCTATCCAGGAATCTACACCAGAATATCGTCCTATGTGCCGTGGATAGAATCCATTGTCTGGCCAGAACACAATCGCAGTTGGAGCACTTGGGACACTCCGTGGTTCCTATCATCATTGTGATATAAATGCTTTAGTTTGGATAGTACATATATAATGTTTTAAATATAAATTAAATGTATTCATTAGAAAGATATACATATTTATGTAAATACCTTCGATAGCTGGTTCCTACTGCACTTTTATTTTAACCCTTCCCAAACCGTGCAGTGACACATGTCTTCCATCATAATTAAACCTGTAATATTTCGGTAAATACATGCAATATAAAAATCGTATTTTAGATAATCCTAAAGAAAATATTATCGCTTAGGAATGACTAGCGAAAAACCAATTATGAAAAGGGAATCGTACAAAAACAATTATTTTTTCTATTCAATCCATTGTAAAATTAATACGTTGGTAAATTTACCATTTGTGATATGAAAAACAGAGGTCACACACTATTTTAACAGTGAAAAGAACAACAAACATACAAATATAATTGTCTCTTTCTCACTAATTAAATGAAGACACGATTCAATTCATTTTTATTAAATTTTGGACACACTGATACAACTTTAGTATTAGGAGAACACATTCTTATTGTGAAGTTGTAATTATTATTAATTATTTAAAATATCACATATCTAAGAATACCATTCTCACTCGTTCTCCTACTAATAAAAATTGATCTATTACGATTTAAAATGAAAAAATTCAGTTTAATTTAATTTACCTTAATGAGACGTGTTTCGCCTTTTAAGTGCATTAACAATTTAACTCAACAACTTGTACTCGTATTTATATATATAGCGGAGAATAGCTATACGATTTGATTTGCACGAGACGAAAGGGGACAACGCTATTCATTGGATTTTTGAGGATTTCCATAAATTTGTGTTTTATCTAGAAAACAGTAATTATGAGAAATTTTGCTTATAAATATATGTATTTTTTGCGAAGATGACGATTTTTTAGATTCATGTTTTATATATATATATATATATATACTGAAAATTAACTTAACGAACAAGAAAACATTTTCTTCATTGTATGACTAAATTCGCGTTTTTGGCATACAAAAATAAGGCCTAATCCCTTCCACCTGCCTTAGGTCTCAAAGAATTCACGATTGCCGTTTTTCGTTTTTACGACATGTGAAAAATATTTCAAAATTCTCGTCTATCCTATTATAACATTTAAAAATACAGTAAGTCAGTATTAATTGCATATTCTGGTATTGTGACAGCCAAAAATTTTAATTCGCTCCGTTCTCTAACAACTTTATATACATCTTGTGCAATAAGTACGCTGGAATTCAACTCCACTCTGCGGTCTCCCTACTACGGCTCACATATTCTAAAAATCGAAAGAGCGCAATATAAATTTCTAAGATTTATTAATTTCAAATTGCATTTTCAGATAGAAAATAAAAAATTACGCTTATTTAACGAGTCTTCTGCATTTTAAAAAATTTGCTTGGCTTCTCCATATAAAATAATCAACAGCATGTTGGACTGTCCTGAGGAGTTGATTCAAATGGTTCTGTAGGTACACATATAAATAATTACGCTGTTAACTCTCCAATATCGCGGATGCATCGGCATAGAGTAACAAGTAAAATTTCGTTGACATTTTGAAAAAATATTTGTATGTAAATCATACATAGTTTTTATTTTTTTGTCAATTAAAAATGTACTGTCATATTTTTAAACGTAAACGCCCACAAGGGCGTCGGAGGAAATAAATATATTCGCGATGGAATGCATGTACAGAGGTAGAAGCGAAACGCTGCTGATCGGTTCGGGAATGATAGACGAGTGACGGCTTGTCGTGTGGCACATAGCCACGTGTGGCTGACGTCATCCGACACTGGTTTGCGATAGTGGGAAAATAAATTCGTTTTTAATATAAGAAAGTTATTGCAACAATAAAATTATATCAATAAACGTCCTCAAAGTAATGTCCGGCTCACGAAAATTGTATAAATTGTATTCGGCATTAAACGTGAATTTGCCTAACAGCCGAATTTCCTCACGATTGTCACGACATTTCGGTATATAAACTAACTCGTGCAGGGGCGCCGGTGGCAAGTGACCAGACCCTGGACATCTCCCGGTCGACCCGGTTCGCTCCTCCTCTGGCGCCGAGCAGCGCCGACACTCCGAGATGTGGTGGGGTCCTCGCGGTCTGCTGCTATCGCTGGCCATTGTATTTCTGGTCAATCGAGCGCAGTCTCACGAGTATAGTAAACATGTGTTTCCAAGTAGGTATTTGTTATATTATATGCCACCACAAACGGCTACTAGCTATCGTATACCTCGGACGCCTGGTTCTCAAACGCCCCGCTTTAGCAGGCGCGCGCGCCTGACACGAATGTATCAACCTCACATTTCATTACAGCATAAAAAACAGCGTTACTTTTAAATAAGTAGCTCAAAGTAAAGATCTTGGCTTATTATTTGATGAAAAATTATCATTCGTTCCATACATTAATTAAATTACTAATAAAGCTATAAAATGTCTTGGTTTTGTATCACAAACGGTGAAAAATATCAACTCACTTGAATCGCTTAAACACGGCTATGGTTCGTAGCAATTTAGAACACAATTCAACAATTTGGTCTCCATTCTATAAAGTGCATGAATTTAAATAAGAAAGGTTTCAGTATAAATTTTAAGGTTTATTAACTTCAAACTGTGTATACCCGTTGAACAAATGAATTGTGATTTTCTAATGAGCACTCATAATAAATCACTTCTTATTATTTGTATTTAAATTTATGGAATTCTGGACGCCCTTAATTTAACTTAACTGATTGTACACTACGTTCCCACGTTCATATACTAATTTGTATAGGAATGCATCCACACAAAGACTTCACACAGGCATGGGAACGATTTTTGACTTATATAAATATTATTTCTATTTATATACATAATGGCCCAAAAAAAGTGAGAACATTTCGTAAAATGTGACATTAAATAGTTTACTAATTTACTTACTTACCTATATTACGTTTCATTTCGACAATTTTCGGTCGCCGTCTTTGATTATTAATTTTCCCATTGTTTATATTTGGTATTTTCAAATTGTAAATTATTAAATTTAAAAAAAATCATATTTTTCAGAGGCGCCAAACTCTATGTATGCAGCGGAAGTATTAGGCAAGTTGATTTGTTTATATTTATTAACCCATTCCCCGCGGGCGACTCAAATTTGAGTCATCTCATGTTATCTTACCGGCATCTATCGATATTTGTCAAGAACTATTAGCCATCTTATAAACAAAAGTTCTCGTATCATCCAGAGTATCGCTCAGTTTGTGCGTGTAGAATGTAATACGTTTCAAATTGTAGAGTTCAATTTATTGTCAGTATTTAAAAGCTTGTAAATAGTGTGCATTAGTGTCAGAAATCAGATCGCAACTTCACTCTAGTACGTATGAATATCGTATATAATATGTCATTTTGTAATTATGGTTCTGATTTCTGTATTTGTTTATGTCCATTATGATACTTGAGAACCTTTGCTATCGATTTCTTAAAAATAAATCACAAATTTGTTAATAATATAATTTTTTTTTTTTTAAGGAGAACACATTCTTATTGTGAAGTTGTAATTATTCAGAACATAGGTCTGTGATATTTTAAATATGAATTAAATATATTAATTATAAAGATATACATATAAAATCAATTTTATCGAAAAATATTGTTGTTGCGCTACCGGGATTCGAACCTGTAAAATAAGGTAGATGGCTCTGTCAAATGATGGAACGATTATATGTATTAATTTCAAAAAAAAGGTAACATATAGGGTCGAAAAATTGTCGCTAAAAATAATGCCGCTGTAGCTTAGTTGGATAAAGCACCTCCCCCGGTTAGGGAAGAGATCCAGGTTCGAATCCCGGTAGCGCAACAACAATATTTTTCGATAAAATTGATTTTATATGTATATCTTTATAATTAATATATTTAATTCATATTTAATAATATAAAAATATAATATATAAAAATTGTATACATTAGGCCTAAAGTCATCTATCGTATATTATAATAATTATTTGCGAAAAGATTTATCGAAAATGCAAACTGTATTATATTTTAAGGTTATGCGCCTTTCGGGCTACACTGTACTTTGCGACGGTCGACTCGGTTACCAGTCATGGAGTGAGTAGCTATGGATAAAATTGAACAGATACAATTGATATTTTAAAAACTTACAGTAGATAACAGAACGAAGTGTTTGTATAAAGATGATTTTAGTTAATTATTACCAGTTGACAAAAATGTAACATAGAAGAATTGATAAATAATGGAAATATAAATGCTGATCCAGGTCGCCGGTTCAAACCATGAGAATACGGTAAAATCGATAAAGGCCTGTTAAACATTTAAAAAAAATTATGCGACCCCCTCTAAATGCAAAGCGAAGGAATATATTCATATCTAACTTTTTATTTCATTGTTGTACTATATTTGTTGCGTAATGGCATAGATGCCGGAAGAAACAGGATTCGGAAGGAAGTTCCACTCACCACAATCCCGTTCTCCTGGCACCTCCAATGTGGACTGTAACTTAGTTTTTTGGACGCTATCTCCGTTCAGGCTCTTGATTGATTCAGATTGCACAAGATGCTCACGTAGACACACTTCTCACACTTGTTGTAGTGCGAAATCTTTTTGTAACCGTACCGGTTCAGGGTCGCCGATCGACTGACCCGCTCAAGCACAAATATGTCCCAAACAATATTATACCCATAAAATACTATGGACTAAGTCTGTCAACTGAAAGATTGATTTTTTTTAAATATATTCTTTATATCTTTCAAGTATTTCATCTAACATATCTTTAACTATTTTATTTTAATGTGAAACGCAATGCAGTATGGCAAAAAATTAAAATTGAATATTTATGTAATGAAGAAAAAGTAAAAATAGTACATTTTGATTTTCTCCTATAGGAGACGCTAGAAATGACGAGGTTAATAATAACATTGGCCAGGCTATGTACAGGTCCTGATATAGATCCAGTTGGCACACCATATTTTATGATTTTTAAGGTCCCCTGCATCCAGGGGCTGGACCTCAGCGGAGAGGATCCCCGCGCGACGAGTTTCGCGGGACTGAAACCGCGAGCCGCCGACTCGCTTCTCTCACAATTCATATTTGATGTTCCACTTTTGTATTCTTCCTTTACTACCCCTGACCCAATAAACGAGCCTACCCGCAGAATCTACAAATATACACAACTTGTGCCAATTTCAGAAAATCTGTGCTATTATGCAAAATACGGGAAGTGGATGGACGACTGGGTGCCGCCCCTGGTGGAGCAGCGGAGGTTCTTCTACAAGGGGAGACAGAAGAACGTCTTTGTCGAAATTCTCACAAGATGTCCAAAATACATTGATGTGAAATGCAAGCATGTCTATTTTCCGGACTGTTTGGAGACTACCTACCGGTAGTCGACCATCCCATCAGACAGCCCATCCGAAACAATCCCGCCAGATCCCAAACAATCCCGCCAGATCCCAAACAATCCCGCCAGATCCCAAACAATCCCGCCAGATCCCAAACAATCCCGCCAGATCCCAAACAATCCCGCCAGATCCCAAAAAATCCCGCCAGATCCCAAACAATCCCGCCAGATCCCAAACAATCCCGCCAGATCCGAAACAATCCCACCAGTATGGCCATCTTCGACACTTGAACCATATGATCGCAGGATACAACAAGGAAATCCAAGAAGAACAAATGTTAAGCGTTAACTAACTAACTTACCATCGCGCCGTTTCTCTGTGAAGATAGGCAGAGAGGATAGAGCGCCATACGCGATACTCTTCTTCCTTGACACACAATCATTTCATACATCTTCTCATACAAGCTCGCCGATCATTGAGGCTTCTAATATGACCATCCTCCAGTATCTGGTCTACGTGGTCGTGCCAAGTCTTCCGCTGACATCCTCTGTTTCTGGTGCCATCAACACTTGCGTCATACATCTTCCTCTCCATTCTTTCCTCGTCCATCCGTTCCATATGATCCATTGTTAATCTTGCACACTATACTAAGATCAGCTTTACATTCTTTCTTTGTTTCATCATTTTTTACTCTGTCATAAATGGATCTGCCATACATATACGCCTAAGCGATCTCATTTCCTCGGTTCCTCTTCTGCCAGCTCCAGGCCGCACTTCCATACATCAGTGTCGGTACCAGGACTCTGTTGATATGTTTCCATTAGCTATAATTCGATTCAAAGCGCCGTTCTCTTTATTCCCTGCAGTCTCCTTCCTTTCCGTTTCTATCAAACATACTTCCCAAATACACAAACTCATCTACTTGTTCCAAACATTCATTACCTACAATAAACCCTATAAAAATTAAATTATTCAACCCTGGAGCTAGTTTTGTCTAGGAGCAATATTCAAACGTCATCCCCTAGTCCTCTGCGGTTGTAAATTATATACGAAATAGAGTATACGATGTCCAGCGAAAAATTTAATTATATTAATTTTAGTTTTAGCAGGTAATGAAGATCTGTGAATCTCACTTTTTAAAGATGCTGACGTCTAAGTGACGTCCACTTCTTGCAATGCCCTCTTTTAACCGTCAAAATACCTCAGAAGTGATAGTTGGTCTCTGGTGGAACATATTAGGTCTGATCGACCTCTGGGCAGAAATTGGGCACCTAAATGTTGTTTTAGAACAACACACGGCTTGAGTAACGCACGTTCTATTTATTTACGTACCCATCAGGTTTTATCACTTAACAATACGTTTCCGAGCGTTTTTTGTGTCCGAATACGTTCCAACATTGTTATGGCGTACATCTCTCGTAAAATATAATCACCGTCATTCAGTTTTGCACGATTTGCAGTTTATAATGTATGTGTATCGCGCAGAATTGCAAGGTCGCCGCGGTGACGCCAATCAAACGATATGATAAGACACGAGTCAGTAATTTAAATGTATAATCATAGGCGAGGCGCCAGAGATAGATTTCAATGAACAACGATTGATAAAACACGTCACAGCGGCGCCCGTCGCTGTCTACTTGCTAATATTGTGAGAAAAATATGAATGTACTGTTTGTAACTGAAATAAAACAAGGTATTCTGCGGGCGAGAATGCATTCTCGTGTCTGTCGCCGCAGTGTACCAAGAATGAACATATTTTTTGTTTCATTTCTTTCAACCTAATAATCCTCATTATTGCCATCATCCCCAGTTGCGAGAAGCGGAGATCGACGAATCACCCTTGCATAAAGGACCACAAGTGGGGACCCACCCTTTCCCGGAACCGTTGAAGAAGTGCGCAACTTCTTTCATCTGTCCCACACACAACGCTACAGAAACGCGAATTCTTCAATTAACACATAATGTAATAAATTTGAATTTAGACCTTCCTGCGCCCTTTTAAGTGATATCTTTATTTACTATTAAATATACTACAGCACGTTCAAAATCAGGGTAAGTTCCAAAATACCCCAAAGCAGACAGGGTATGAGTTGCTATTCCATCTAAAATGAAATCAGCCATCACAACACTTGTTGATGACCACGTATGGCTGCTAGAACGATATATATTACAGTCTGTAATTCTCTGACAGACAGATAGACACTGTCTCTTTAAAAAATGCTGATGTAAAAACAAATATAAGTTTTCATCCATAACTCATATGTCTCGATGGGTACTTGCAAATTATGTAGCGTACCTAAATAATATTTTTATTACAAAATATAAAATAGAACGTTAAACTTTTTCTTCTTCCACGACACTACATCCCAGGGTGAGATTTGGCCTCCTGTCTACAAGAGCTCTCCACCCGACTCCTATCCCTGACCCTGCTCCAGTCTTATATCACATATTCAGCCCACCTCTTTCTTGGGATGCCTCCAGGTCGCTTCTACTGGGGTATCCACGTGATCACGATCTTTGGTGTCCTGTCACCTGGCATTCTTTCAACGTGGCCAGCCCGTCGCAGTCCTTGGGACCAATATAATCTTACAATTGTTTACTACTCAATTAAAAAAAAAATAATCTGTATGTTCTATTTTCTAGTGTATTTTCCCATAATTTTTTTTACAATAAGCTACATATCAATATTATAAATAAACAGATAATAAAATATTTTGTATGGCTAACCACCCTTGTCAACGTGCCTTGTTTCCTGTGCGGAATAACATGTTGAGATGACTTGTGACTGGCTGCAATATTTCTTGGATTCTTAAGGATTTCTTGTCGCGCCTGAGCCACATCTTCAGCCAATCATTTCAAATTCCAAAATCACCAAGATAATGAACGACAGTCTCCTACTAAACTGACCTGAGGGGCTGCTTCGTGTCTCAAACAACTGGCATCCAAGTAAACTGTTCTCAAATTTACAGGATTTGGCACGCACGGTAGCGAGTAACCAAAACACACACAATAAACTATCAGCCCCACACAGCAATGAACGCAATCCTGACAGTTTGAAGATTACACACGATACAAAAAGTCGTGTTCTGGTGTAGGAAGAGGAGGAACAATAATTATATCTATGTCGCGTTCATATTGCGCACACGGCGACAGCCAATCTTGGGATAGTTGTAAAGATCGAACAGCTGATATTGAAATCATTTTATGGTCAAAGAATGGCTACAGTAGGTGGTCAAAGAAAGGCTTTGTCGGATGACAATTTACAGTATTTTATTAAACCCGAATACAATATACATTATAACAATACACAATAAACAAGTTGGTTGTTACGCGACAGTGCAGACATAAAAAGGCACACTTACACACATATCTCTTACTTCGTGTCGCACTCCGCATACACGCTAACCCTTAGACATCACAGTAGGATTACATAAAGAACAAATAAAGAGACAGATATTCAGATTACTATGTATAGTTTATTATTTATTATTTATTACTATAGATATTTAAAAAAGTACACTAACTAACTAAACTATAAAAGATTGCCGTACAGAAATAAGGCTTGACGATATACACACGTAATACATTAATATTATATTATTTTAATTGTTTTAAATTATCTATTAGCTGGTCCAGGGAAGGTAACAAAAAATGAACACCCAACTAACATCTCTTCTTGGTGCACTTCTTTAAGGCTATGCAGGTCGGATCAGAGGCAGACTTCTTGACGTACCCCTTCTTGCATTGACACCCCTGTTCGGGGCACTTCAACTTGCACGGCATGAAGGTCGGCATCGCGCAAGTGCCTCCTGGACAGGGGTTGGGGCAGAATACAAGCTCAGAGTTGGGGTCTGTACAACCTGGAAGAACACAATTGGCACTTTTAAAGAATAAATAATCCTACATAACCTACAAACATCAGTCGCTCCATCTGAGTAACTCATACAAATGAATCAATCCTTAAACTTAAAAATTTTAAATTTTAAATTTATCGCTAAAAATATCGTCGCTGTAGCATAGTTGGATAATGCACCTTCCCCGGTTAGAAAAGAGATCCAGGTTTGAATCCCGGTGGCGCAACAACAATATTTTTCGATAAAACTGATTTTATATGTATATCTTTCTAATTAATATATTTAATTCATATTTAAATCATTTTAATGAAAGGAAATAAGTATTTGACCATTGTGCTTGAGACATCTTCCTCCTGAGGCAGCCCGTCTACTTATAAATGCATTTTTGGTGTCACGTGTGGACTACCGTAACACCACATATGCTGGCTTGCCAATGTTTAGTCTGGATTAATTCTAAATGCGGCAGCACGGATATATCATATAATATATGTAATTTCAAAATTCCTTCTTTGGCACGGGCTACATTGACTCCGGTTCCCTGAAAGAGTTGAATTTAAATAGTGCTGGTTGATGTACAAGGCGACACAAAACATGGCGCCTCTGTGTCTTCAAGAGCTTTGTATCCCAGATAATTTGAATAGTAGACGTCAAACTCTCTCAGCCGCAGGAAGGCTTGTAGAGCCGACCAGCCGTTGCCAGAAGTCCAAGTGAACTGGCATTTGAAGTTGCATACAAAACTGTACATCAGATACATTATTGAAGAAGAGACAACCTTTACACCCTTTTCCATAAGTGTTCCGTATTTGCAAAACACACTTTAGCAGTTTGTAATATCAGGCGCGAAAATTATTGTTGTCACACGCCCGCGTCCTAACTTCTCATCCATGACCTATCTCAATGCTTGCCCACCAGTGTGAAATGTGACCTTGACGCCAACAGACGTCAACTTGTGTCGTATTTGTATTGCGTTCAACTCCAGTGCACCAGCACTGTATTTTGTGATCCTGCACAGTTTATTGTTTGTGCGCTCCGCGGATGCACGTTGACATCGCCGTCTTCAGTCGGGAGCGGAGATCGGCTCATCCACGTACCATTATAACCACATATTCATGGTAAGATGAGCAATCCCAAGATCACTAGTCTTCTTTTAAACCCCTATTTCCTCACCGATCTCTCTTTATACCACGTTTCCCTATTGTCTCCCCACACCTTGCGGTGATTCCGATTTACGACCGGAATTATGGAACGTGTGACCCGGAGATTGCACAATTTAATATGTTTAATTAAAAAAAAAAAATTTCATATACAAAGATAATGAAGGACTATAAATGTGTAAAGCGCCCTTGAGATGAAATAGTTTACAAAATTGGCGCTATATCTTATCCAAATTTATTATTATTATTAATGATAGTGAATGCTGAATGTGCAACAATAAAGTAGTATCTTTAGATGCACATTTAATTAAAATAGCTTCAACTTACTAATCGCTGCCACGCACTTTCCATATTTGTTCTTTGTGAATCCTTTCTTGCATTTGCACCTGCAGGTAGATGCATTGATGTCTGCTTTGCAAGCTGAAAATTTCAAATAAATATTATGTTATAAATTTTTTATTTTTTTGGATTAACTTTAATACATACATATCTTTTTCTATTTAACCTCGCCTTCCCGTAGCGGGGTATTCACATTCCCCACAGATCGCTTTAAATTCGATACCTCAATAATTATGAAAACGATTTTATTCTTGTTTTTTGTAATCTTCACGGAAATAGGAGATTGTTTTCGGTCCAGTGATCTTCGCGCGGTGCATGCACCTACGCGTGTCGATACCATACCCCCGTGTCTTATCTTTAAGTTATTGTACTTATTATTTGTTTCACTTTAACTAATGCACGAGAGAGACAGCTATATCGCTCATCGCGGCATCCGGACAAGAGTCGCCCGTCGTGAACTTTTTTTTATCGTTTGTATGAATATGATTTGGGGTGTTTCTGAACCCCGCTTTGGACCGCACGAAAGTTCTGATTGACTAATATATTGTCTTTAACAAAATTAACAGAAGAATATGCGACCCCATTAATCCACCACTTCCCAAACCGTGCAGTAACACAGGTCTGCCATCATAATTAAACCTGTAATATTTCGGTAAATACATGCAACATAAAATTAATATTTTAGATAATCCTAAAGAAAATGAATGACTAGTGAAAAACCAATTATGAAAAGGGAATCGTACAAAAATAATTATTTTTTCAATTCAATCCGTTGTAAAATTAATACGTTGATAAAAATACAATTTGTGCTATGAAAGACAGAGATCACACATAGTGAAAAGAACAACAAACGTACAAATATAATTGTCTATTTCTCACTAATTAAATGAAGACACGATGTATATGACTTAATGAATGCTCTAAATTATGTTATTAATCATTTTTTCAAAATTGAATGCTCAATATTTAGAGTAAATTCGTGCCATTGAAGGCATTTAAGCTAATAAATCATTTATTCTAACTGTTATTTACGGTAACACGAGTTGACAGCATGGCTGCATTCGGGTATTTTATGTCACGGTATGGCAAAGGTTAAACGTGGTAACATAATAAAAGGAGTAGAGAAGGGGCGAGGGTAGAAGATATAAGACATTCATAGAAACAGTTTACACACTTTTTAAATAAACTAATTACTAATAACCGATTACTTGAAGAGTATTTAATAATCAGATACTAACGGGGACAATCGCTGATGGGGATGCAGATATCCATGTGGTTCCTGGCGTATCCCTCCTTGCAGTAGCACTTCAAGGTGCACTTCTCGTTGACGATGGGGCAGACCTCTCCCAGAGTGGCGCACGTGGTGTCGCAGGCCGAGCCGCACTTGTATATTTCATTTTCATCACATTTGGCTAGAAACAACGGATAAGTCAGAATCAAGCTTCAAGAGGCACTTGCAGTAGCCTAGATCCATTTGGTAAAATCTTTGATGTGCTTTACAGTATTTTATTAAACCGCGATGTTTACGTTGGCCAATCGCACGCCCGCAATGCGGCTGGAGTCTACGGTGAAGACAAAATGGCCGATCTGTCAAAAGTGACAGCCGCTATCGGAGTGCAGGCTATAATGAAAACGAGGAGTGAGAAGAGGATGGTGTGGCTCTCAGGAGACGCAGCGAGTTGCGGGGCATCCTCAGCCCTGAGGATACGCAATACTGCAAGGTAAAACTCATGCAGGACGGTGTGCTATTTGGAAACACTACTCTGTGACCGCTTCGTACAGCGGGTTCGCTCTGAGCTCACCTGGAACACCGAGGCCTCGGACGTAGAAGCTGTCATCATAGAAGTAGAGATAGAAATTAGTGTCAGTTAGGTAGGACAAGCGGCTGTCAAAGGGGGGGGACATTTGTGAAATTATAATTTATTACATTTTACCAATAGCGTAGAGTTCTATATATTAATAATTTTTCTTCCCTTTGCGAACAAAAATTTAGATTTTTTTTTTTATAAACTCATCAGATAGAGATAACAAATCAAACCACCGGGTATATATAAATTAACTTGCAATAATTGTCCCTCATTCTATATAGGCAAAACTGCTCATAATGTCAACGTTCTCAGAATTTTCCAACCATATCATTGAAAAATACCACATGGGTCAACATCCTCCATAAAAACGGGTTTGGCCTCCGGTTGGACAATTTAGAAGCCCTCCAAATAAAAAAGGCAGTAAATAGTGGTACGGCAATCCTTAAATCAATCTAATTAATTTATCTATTAGCCCCACATTAGGTATGTTTCCTTTAAAATCTATTTAATATCCATCAACGCTGAACTTTTCCCATTCCTTAATGTGCCGTTTATCTGTACATGTATTCTGTCTCTCTCTTTCACATGTAATTTTATATTACCTGACTATTATATGTATACGACTATTATTTTATATTATATGACCTGATTACTACCTGACTGAACATTGAACACACCTATGTGTAAATAGATTGTAGATTATTTTTGACTTGCCCCATAGATAGGGCAGCGACAGTGCCAAATGTCGACCACAATTGGAAATGGAAGAATTAAAGATACTCACGGCAGTCTTCGGGCAGTATGCACATTCCAGCGAAGTCCTTCACGTATCCGTGTTTGCATTTACAAGCGGGTGCGTTCAAGCAAACCTTAGAACCTTTCTTAGGATTGTATTTGTTTTCGCACGTGGTCGGGTAGGGGTCACCGCACGGAGCCAAGTACGCGTTCGGATCACCACCGCAAGACTCTGTAAGACAACATGCACAACGCGGCCGTGAGGGATTATCTCGTGGACTGTATAAAAGAAAAAGGGAGGAAGAAACAGGATGACACGGTACTTTGAAAACTACCACTGACGTTTCGTAGTCGCGCCTCTCTCCACGCTCAGCAATTGGAGGATCCCTCACCGGATACTGGGAGTCACTTTTAAGGTACTCGTAATTATTGTAGAAGGTACCAAAAAGACAGACGGAGGGAGGAAAAACCACCCTTTAACATAACATTATTTTACATATTGATGGAAGGTTTAGGTGCAGTGGTTCAAGGCAGACACTCAGGGATCCATGCATCAAAAAATACTCCCAAAATAGGGACGTCGGACGAGACACAAAATGGATCGAGTCACACTTACGCGGACAGACTGGCGAAGTTGCAAAAGTTGCGAAGTTGAGTCCCACCCGCGCGGGCCGGCCTGACTACCCACCTAAGGAGCTCCAACGAGTCACCTATACCCGTATAAATTCCTTATATAAAACAAAATACGGTCAGGCGTCTGTTCCACTCTGCCACGTGTGCACCGCGGAGCATCCACAAGTCTAAACTCAAACAGCTTACTCCGAAATCGTCCATGCCCCGTAATCATCTGCGATTCAAAACGATTTGATGTACAGGTACCGTCGGACACTTTGCAAGGTATCCCGCGTTGTGGGTACACAGGTTGTATTGCTTACAGGACGGCGACCAAATCAGCAGTGATTCCTTCAATGATGAACAAGTATGTAGATACAAATATGTGACGGGAAGTTGGAAGGGATCTGTATCAGGATTAAGAACATAATTTCTCTAACAGGGGCAGTGATTCAAACCTACCGCCAGCGTCACGAGAAGAAACAAAGCGTCCGAACCGCTGATTTCAAACGGCTGGGATAAAAGAGTTTAGAGTTGTGGATGCCCCGCGGTGTACATGTGGCAGAGTGGAACAGACGCCTGACCATATTTTGTTTTATATAAGGAATTTATACGGGTATAGGTGACTCGTTGGAGCTCCTTAGGTGGGTAGTCAGGCCGGCCCGCGCGGATGGGACTCCACCAACGCGTCTACACATCTCGTGTTTTGCAACTTCGCCAGTCTGTCCGTGTAAGCGTGAGATACTTAGAGATGCACATGATTGGTGGTTTGTCTGGATATAGATCTAATAGTAATGGGACGAATCTTGTTTTATATAAGGAATTTATACGGGCATAGGTGACTCGTTGAAGCTCCTTAGGTGGGTAGTCAGGCCGGCCTGCGTGGGTTATTGCCTTAATTAAGTGTGCTAAATCAATCCCGAAATCTGGAGAATTATGAGAAAGATTGCTGGAAGTCGGGGCCCTGGAAGAAGGATAACATCATGGCTATGAGGGCAGACCCACCGTTTTGCTTTGCCGCATTTTTGACATTTATTTAATGCTTATAGTATCATATAGTTATAGAACAACTGCACAAAAAGAGCTTCCACTTTATTAAGAATCTATTGAATATCGTGGCTGAAAAAGTCTAGACAATGGTAGAGCTTAGACATGATAAACGTTCGTTGAACGTATAGGGTACAAGAAGGAGATAAAATCAAACCATTACGTATTCATTTACCGAGTTCCACGGTTCGAGTCTCACAGTACTTTCGGATACCTTCGATTTTCGCCAGTCTGTTATCCTTCGATTGGATGCTCTGGGTTATATGTTGGTGGTATACCTATTCTCGCTCCGTATTGGCGGAGCGCTGTTACTTATGACAGAAGGCGTGCAACCGCCATCGGTTCTAGGAAGTTTGAGGAGTTTGTGAGGCCAAGAGGAGAACATCCAATTAGCACAAGATCAGCCTGCAGTCGAGGTAAGTGATGGCATGTCTTACAAGAGTGAAACTTACTTATTATTAATAAAATAATTGGTTATTTTTATTTATTATCTTTGTTTTATTAACCACTAAAATGAGTTTAAATACATCTACCGTTTTCGAAAAATACCATTTTCTTCTTCAGGATGTCATAACTAACTAAAACATATATTGTTTCTTTGACAGAATCTATTTTTAAAAACTCAATTTAAAAAAAATAAAAAAAAATTTTTTTTAGTACCTAACTCAAATCATTACTTAATACAAATTTACTCGAATAATTTTTAGGAAAAAATTTTAGAATGGGACTCGTAGTTAAATTTAGTTGGTTGTTTATAATTTTTTGATTAGTTTTCCACGCTTTATTTATCTCCAACGATTCCAAATTATTTCATTTGTGACCAACACCGTTTGTATGCAAAATTGACAATCCATGACCATTTTCTATCAAATGATTAGCAAATTCTGAAAATTCACTATTGTTCAAACATCTCAAATGCTCCTTTACTCTAATATTAAAATTTCTACCCGTTTTACCAATATAAAATGCAGCACAATCCTCGCAACTGAGTCTATAGACACCAGAATTGTTAAATTTATCATTTGTATAAAAAATGCCGGTCTAATGTTTCGCGGTAGGTGTTCAGATATTTGATTCGAAAAGTTATTTATGTATAAAATCCTACGCCAATAATCATTATGATATCTGTGATTTATATAAAAATTGATTATTATATTCATTTAATTTATTTTTTTAAATAGTGTATTATACCCGTTATTAACTGCTATTTTTTTAATTATATTCAATTCAATATTGAAATTTGATGTTGACAGAGGAATATTGACTAAACGATGTATCATGGAGTGGAACTCTGCATGTTTGTGTGATAATTTTAGTGGTTAATAAAACAAAGATAATATTGCTGATTTTAAAAGCATAAAAAAATTGGTTATTCGAGCCGGATCGAATTTTTTTTCAAACGCTTCTTACCGTACGGTTTGTTGTCGATACACTTTCTTTTGTCATTGCGGCAATATCCTTCCTTGCAGCGGCACTCTGGCGTGCAAATGTGGTACGCTATCCTCATGCTGGAACACGGCAGCAGAGGTTCTCGGACGCAGCGCTCGTCCATGCAGAAGCCGGGACACGCGTCGTACACCTCGGTGGCATTGTTGCACTCGAATGGCTGAGCTGAAATGAAAAACAATTTGGAAAATCAAATAAATGTATATTTGGCTTCTTTTCAACCCTTAGCGGGAAATACTAAAAAAGTTATTAAATTTATTTGCCTCGACGGGTTGGTCGATCGTAGATGAACCTCCCCCAGGTAATGGGTCTAAAATGAACTATGAGCTTTGAAGTTTGACGGTTCTGTAGGTCCCCAAGACTGCAATGGGCTGGCCATGTCGAAAGAAGGCCAGATGACAGGACATCGAAGATCAACGAGCAAGTGGGCTGACAATGGGCAGGACGAGGAATAGGTGGGCTGACTGTATGGAAGCGGACTGAAGCAGCGTGTGGAGGGTCTGGGAACTGGACAAGAGCGGCTAGATAGGAGTCCGTGGAGAGTACTTGTGGAGGAGACCAAATCCCACCCTAGAGCCGTGGAAGAAAAATGAGAAAATGCAGGAACCTTCCTTTCGCATCCTAGAGCATCAACCTGAAGAAGGTGCTTCGCAAAACTCCAAATATTAATAGCACCTTCTTAATACAAATATCAAGGTGCTATTACTTAGACGTGAAAATATTTTTAAAAAATATATAAATATATACAGGGTGGCCCAAAAACAGTGAGAACATAATTTAATTAATTTTTTTTTTTTTGCACAACATTTAGCTAATCAAAAATCATCAAAACACCCCCCATAATGCATCGCATGCCTGGCTCGATGAAATTAACATTCTCACAACGATGAAAGTTGATTGTACTTCTGGCCGTGTCCTGCTGCATTGTCCAGTTATGCTGTAATGTCTAGCCATACTCCAGGCTTTGTTTTGAAACTCTTTGATCATTTCCCTAGCACCCCGACGTTTTTCAATTCGCAAATTTTTGATCAGAATACGGTCTTCTGCGGTGATTTTTGTCATTCTGGGCGACAATTAAAAAAAAAAAAAAACAAATATAAACAATGGGAAAATTAATAATCAAAGATGGCGACCGAAAATTATCGAAATGAAACGTAATATAGGTAAGTAAGTAAATTAGTAAACTATTTTAAGCTTACCAACAAGCCGTTTCCCCGCGGGGGTAGGCAGAGAGGATAGAGCGCCACACTGCACACTTCATCCACATTCATACATCTTCGCACACAAGCTCGCCGATTGTTGAGGCTTCTAACAGAAGTTTACCCGGTCTTGCCAAGTCTTCCACGGACGTCTTCTATCTCTGGCGCCATCAACACTTGTGTCATACATCTTTCTTACCGTTCTCACCTCATTCATCCGTTTCATATAACCAAATCACTTAAGTGATATAGTTGAACTAATTTTGATGTAATTATATCACATTTTTTACGAAATTTTTGGAACACCCTGTATATATTTTTTTTTTTTTTTAAATATTTAATATATATATATATAAATGTAAGCACATATAAGGTAGATGGAAATATGCAAGACAAAAACACACAAAAGTACTTATAAGAATTATTTAATTATGTTAAAAAGTTTACTCTCTGTTTCTGTTCCTTCCTACTTGAGAAATATCCCTTAATATCAATTAAAGTTCTAATTTTATTTCCTATCTGATTGTACATTCTGGGAGCTTGAAAGGTGAACGATCTAGTAGTCTTCCTGGATCTATTTTAAGCTAATAACAATATCTTTCAGCAAATTCAGCATATATTCAGCAAATATAGCTGTCTTACATCCAAAATCTGAAATTCCCTGAAGAATAGGAAAAGTCAGTGCTAACTGAAGCACTACCCCAACTATCAATCCATAGCTCAAGATGGATCTGCATATTTATTATTAATAATATTTCAAAGTATTCTAACTATGTAATGTGCCTATCATTAACTGTTTCCAAATACTTAATTGATTTACAGCCATTTATACATTAAAATATTATACTTTTAAAATTAGCAATATTAACTATATGGTTAAAATTCATATTTTTATTTATTATCTTTGTTTTATTAACCACTAAATTGAGTTTAAATACATCTACCGATTTCGAAAAATACTATTTTCTTCTTCAGGATGTCACAACTAACTAAAACATATATTATTGTTTCTTTGCCAGAATCTATTTTTTTAAATTTATTTAAACTCAATTTAGTGGTTAATATAACAAAGATAATAAATTAAAATATTAATTAAATGTATTAATTAGAAAGATATACATCTTTCCAAATCGGGGAAGGTGCATTATTCAACTATGCTACAGCGACACTGTTTCAGACGACAAATTTTCGAACCTGTATGTTACCTATGTTTTAAATTAATACATTTATTGTCCCATTATTTGAAAGCGCCATCTACTTTGTTTATACATTTACAAGGTTTTAATTTATTACAAGAGAATTGCGATTTGTAAGTATTCCCATTCTAATATAAGCTCAGCTTGAATCAATTAGATTGTGTTCGAAGTTATATCGAGAAAGAGCTCAGTTTGCTTGTTTCAATACGTCTCCGAGAATACGTTATTTTGCGCGATATAACAAAGTCTCATCTTCTTTGCTGGTGCAAGAGAGCATCAAAAATAGACGATACATGCAAGTCGGCGCTATTCTTTCCGTTTACCCTGGCGGAGATGTGAGTGATGGTTAGCAAGTAAGTATATTTATAAATTTTAAATATGAATTAAATATATTAATTAGAAAGATATACATATAAAATCAATTTAATCGAAAAATATTATTGTTGCGCCACCGGGATTCGAACCTGGATCTCTTTCCTAACCGGGGAAAATGCTTTATCCAACTAAGCTACAGCGACAATATTTTTAGCGACAATTTTCGAACCTATATGTTACCTTTTTGATATTAATACATTTAATCTTTCCATAATTTGACAGAGCTATCTACCTTATTTTTACAGAATCTCAAATACCTTTGAGTAAACTGATAGCAGACGCCAGAATTATCAATTCATTTTTATTAAATTTTGGACACATTGATACAACTTTATTATTTAGAAGAACACATTCTTATTGTGAAGTTGTTGTGAAGTGAATGTGTTCTCCTAATACTTATATTTATAATTCAAAAGCAACAACAATATGCTCACCAGGTAGGGTCATAAAACTTTATTGGCGACTCTTTCTGATATTTAATTCATATTTAAAATATCACAGACCGTCTGTTCTGAATAATTACAACTTCACAATAAGAATGTGTTCTCCTAAATATTTATAAATGGTTGTAGACTCACGACATTCCCTGATATCGACGCATTGTCCGGAGCTGTTCCTCTTGAAGTTCCTCTTGCATTTGCACGCCGGCTTGCACGCGTCGGGGACGGCGCACTTAAACATCTTGCCGATGCTGTCGCACCCCTCGGGCGGGCAGGGGTTGTGGCACAGGTCCAGCTCTTGGTTGGTGCTCTTTCCACCGCAGTCTGAAATGCACACCGCAAGTTTGAATTAATATATCGCGTAAAGTGTGAGAGTAAAATTGTATCCTTAAAACTATTTAGGTACGGCTTCCAGGCGACATCTACACTCAGGGACGAGGCTCCTCGAGACGGACTCTTCATGCTCCGTTACTTTTTGTACTGGGTTTTACGCAAGAGAACTGAGTTTGAAAAAGTGAAAAAAAATAAGATACAAGGTACGTTTGTGGAGCTGGACTTATTAGCGGGTCCATTTGGACCCTTTGCTCTTCCAACATGATGTGTGCCTTATGGGCGCATTAGCAAAAATAGGGTGTGTTTATGATTATTACTGAAATGATGCAGGGGCTGCTAGCTGGGGCAGGAGATAACCTCTAACGGAGGACGATTTTGGGACGTTTAATACGCAAAGGGGCCGTTATGTCATAGGTTGACGGAACGTTTATCGTGGGGTTTCGGTGCTGTGAGAGTTCAGCATAAAAACGCTTGGACAGGTGTTTTATGAATTCTTTTACTAGGGGAATACCGGAATCGCACGCAACGTTAGTCTGATGATCTTATTCTGGTAGGATTGTAATTTAATTATGTGTGTAGTGGCCACGTGACCCCAGAAACTTGTTTTGTCCTCACCTTCGTTGCTGTTGCAGAGAGAACGGGGGGGTCCTCCGGCGTTGGACCATTTCATAGGCAAATGGTCTTGGGTCATGGGCACTTGCCCCTGAAACGCGGTGTATCGGCAGCTGTGTGAAGTAGACGCTGGATATTGACTTATGCTTGAAAATATGGAGGGAGTAGGTCATAGTACAGTAATGAACTCTGACCTACTTAGGTCTGGAAGAAACCTAGAACAGTCCAGGACCTTTGGGGGAAATCGTAGGCCTGCCGGTTGGATACCCGAGTGTGCTGTTTTCTGGATAATATCAATGTTTACTTCGGTCTTTGGTCCCGGGGAGTAAAAGGCAAAAAGGCTAATGTCGGAGCTTTTGTGTGTATCTTTGTTGATATTTTGTACATTGTATATTTTACACAATATTAGGTCATAGACGTAATGAGGGATGTTTTGTATGCGTTGCCCACCTGGCAGTGAATGCGTAGGACCGATATGGGAGAAGTCGTAAAGTATTGCAAAATGTTGGAGCACCAGCTCAGTTATGGGAAAGTGGCAGACGCTATCGACCGAAGGGCTGCAAGTTCCTTACCGCATTCCTCTGCTGGCACACAAAGCCTAGTGCCGTTCATGAAGAAGCCTGGCTTGCAGTCGCATCCCCCGAGGCAGTTGTCGTAGTCGCAGGTCAATTGCTGTCCTAGGTTGAGACAAGTTTCCCCGCAAGGAGAAACGCAATCGCTGTACTGCTCGTTCTGGAATCTGCAGATGTTGTGTTCTGAAAAATAGATGTATGTGTTTATGGCGTTAAAATATGGAAAAGGGCCAGATAATATCCCCCCCGTGTGGCTGGACGGGACGAAATGAAGCGTTCAAAACAAGGTCAAATACCTAGGCCATGTTTTCAATGGAGTTGGACAAGACGATGATGACAGAGGAGGCAGATAAGTGTTTGAGGATCCTATTTAAATCGTTCTTCATCACCATGTATACCTGCAATTCAGTACAACAACTCATACAGAATACTGTTCGGATTGGCGCGTTATTGTAGCGCATCTACAATGTTTGCCGAAGGCCATGTACATGGATTCGTTCCACTTTTGAGACATGGGGTTGCTGGCATAACGCTGCGACTTGAGCTCGGCACCAACTCTCATGGAAAGCCGGTTCATTGACCAAACAATGGCAACGACTACATAATAGCTACACACACAATAATGGCCATGACTGATTTATTAATATTTTTTTTTGATTTTCTTTTGGTATTTTTTTAACTTAATTGTATAAAAAAATAATCATTATTATTAATATTATTATCATATTTCAGCTGCATATATGATTCATTCCAATCCAATACATATAATCGTGGTCGTATATTGAAAATACGTTCCAACTAATTGATCAAATATATTTACATACAGAACAAATAATGATATATGCGTACAGCTGCTACATAAGTAAATACGCATATTTTTGATCAAACATCCAAGGAAACTGATCATCAAAGTAATTCCAAGAATTGTGCACCACTACAAGACAAACAAATGAAAATAAACACATTGGGAATTTTAGTATCTGGAAGAATCTATACTGATGCATGGTAACATTGGATGAGGAGGCTCTTTCAAAACCAACCTAAAACCATAAACCAAAATAAAACAATCAAAAATGTGGGGTTGCCGGCACCCCACAACAGGAAGGTGTTTGGCACTCACCACAATCCGGATTCTGCTTGCATTTCCAAAAATGTGGACTGTATATATTATTCACTATTTCGTCAAATTATTTTAATATTGTAATCTGTGCCGTACACGTATAACGGCGCTGACTCAAGGTCGGCGACGAAGCCGCGAAGGGAAAGGAAGAGAGGGAAGGCATAGTGCATTATTGCGGTGTATTTTCACACATAAATATATGTCCCAAACACACAGGAATAGAGAGAAACGATAGAATGCCACACTCTTCAATCCCGACGTGTATATTACAGCTTATCGTGCACGCTCGGCGATCAATTTGCTAACAGTAAAAATGGGATGCCATAAAATATGACGGCGTATAATATTTTTGAGTCGTGTCCTCAGAACTGGTACGGGTCACCCTATACACGTTCTGATCTGCCGCTGACGTCATAGAATCCGTCTATCTCTGCCGCAGCGGCGAGATCTCTCAACGCGGCCTTGATTTTATCTTTTTCTTGTATTCGTGCTTTGTCCGTTCAACGGACTCGGCGTTGCGGCCCAGAAAAGCTCTACAGTAAACTGGCATTTTCTTGTGTTGCTCATTTTTAATTTTAATATATTATTGTGTCCCGAAGAAAGGGTCATTGGTTGTGAAACATCAACACGAGGACGTGATGTATCACGGTGTATTGAATGTGGGACGCGCGCATGTTGGCAAGTGCGGCGGCGTGGAAGGGATGAAAGAGCGTTGTGAGATCTGCAATAAACTGTGTGTGGCTGCCTGATTTCCCGCTCACAAGAAGTACAAGATCCTCGGTGTAAATAAAGAAAAGTAAAAAGAGAACTATGAAGGAAAGCCACAATGTATTAATTAACGGTCTAAATTTAACAAATCAAACCTAATTTTATAATGTACTAGCGACTACCCGGCATGCTTTGCAATACCACTCGAAGAAAGAAAATGATTGTATTTTATTTTTGATTATTGATAATTCTTGGAAAGTTCGCCACAGAGAATCCTAAAAATAGCCAATCAACGTGTCCGTATTTCACATTTCACGTCATATGGTTTGCCATGAAACTGATCGCTTTCTTCGGCGAACTTTATCATTGTAAAACGGTTGTACTAATTCGGAAACCTTCGCGGGCGTGTGCACGACAACTCACTAAAGTTTCATCGCAATCGAATGAACGGTAAAGGAACGCATACGGAACAAACAAATATTATTTTTTATATATATATAGATAGATTCTAAAATTCTGTTCATTATTGCACTCGTCGCTTTATTGAGCGGAACCGATGCAAGAGAGCCCAACCATCGTAACGATTCCGAAATAGGATGGGACCCTTTTGGGTTTCCTGCGTATAGGGGTACAATTTGGTGTGTAGGCGATTCCTGCACACCAAATTAGCTGAAAGCACGGCAGAAGGTAGATAGAATGTGAATTGTAAGCTCACCGCACTGCAGGGGATGGACACAGACACCCAGGCCGTTCCTGAGGTAGTTGCCCTCGCATATGCAGCCCTCGATGCAAGAAGGCGCGCAGCGTTCGAGGTATCCTCTGCCGTACGTGGCGCAACTCTTCGTAGCGCACGAGTTGTTGTCGCACTGCGTGTACACCTCGTGGGGTCCGGTGCATATCTTGGGATCTTGACATCAAACAATATCCACGCATTTAATTTGATGTTATAAATAAGTTTTTTTTTTTTTTTTTAGGAGAACACATTCTTATTACACAAGAATGTGTTCTCCTAAAAAATAATAAAGTTGTATAAATGTGTCCAAAATTTAATAAAAATGAATTGATAATTCTGGCGTCTACTATCAGATTTACTTAAAGGTATTTTGAGATTCTGTAAAAATAAGGTAGATGGCTCTGTCAAATGATGGAACGATTAAATGTATTGATTTCAAAAAGGTAACATATAGGGTCGAAAAATTGTCGCTAAAAATAATGCCGCTGTAGTTTAGTTGGATAAAGCACCTCCCCCGGTTAGGGAAGAGATCCAGGTTCGAATCCCGGTAGCGCAACAACAATATTTTTCGATAAAATTGATTTTATATGTATATCTTTATAATTAATATATTTAATTCATATTTAAATATTTAGAAGAGGGACAGAAATAGCGAAAAGGGTGGCTGAAATGAAGAATTACACACACACATAAGTCATCCGATTATTCAATTTAAGTTTTGTGTTTAAAAGAAGTGCCTCATCTAATTTAGCGCAGATTTTTTACATATTAGTGTATCAGAAACACTAAATAAGTAATTTGTCTGCATTCATGTTAAAAGTGTAGGGTGAATATTATGTTTCAGGCCGATTTTGTTTGACTGCCATTTCGGTTTGACAGTTATTTATCAGTGTGCATTTAGTAGTCGTAAAGAATATTTAATTACAATTTATTATAGAGTATCTAACGTATCAAACATGTCATGGGTCATTTGGACCTGTGACAATAGAACGGTACCACCTCCATTTTTATATTTTTCCAAAAAGTGGCGATGTCGACTGGTGATTTGAAGGCTTCCAACTATTTTATGTAAAAGTACTAGAAAATAAAGATCTACACCAATAATCCAACAGCAATTTTGATGCTACGGGACAATATTCGAAATGACATTGCTGAAATAGCGCGCCAAGTGTGTGAGAATGTTGTGAAAAATATGGTTAAAAGCGCACTTATTTTTCCCGCTTCTAAATGAGGCCACTTGGCCGATGTCATATTTTAGACATAATTGTAATTAACCAAATAATCAATAAATATAATCAAATTAAAAAAATGTTTTTTTATTTATTTGTAATTCACAAACAACATCGGCCTTGAACATAATGTTCACCCTGTATGTAAGTAAATCGACTATTAATATACAGATCGAAGGTGAACGTTTACGTTGAGCTGCTGCCACCACACTAAACCATCGAATTCAATAGTCTATTTTGGTGGCATCAGCTATTGTAATAGTCAGAAGCTTACCGCACTGCTGCGGCAGGACGCAAACGCCCCTCCTGTTCCTGAGGTAGCCCTCTTCGCAGGCGCAGCCAGGAATGCAGACGGCCGCGCAAACTCGATCAGACCCGCCGAAGTTGGCGCAGTTTCGCGTGCAAGGGTTGTCTCCGCACTCGGAGTACACCTCGTGAGGCCCGTTGCAGATCACGGACTCTGGGGGTGAAAAATGAGGATTGGATGGTGATTGGGACACGGTTCCGAATACACCCGAGGTGACCTAGCTCATGAAGGGTGACCTACCACATACCCAGGACCATTTTACAAGCGATACCTCCCGCTGGACCGTTTTGGTGTAAGCTGTGACATTCAATCCCGTAAAAGCGTCTGTCTTAGGTCAGTTTTAGGGCCTGTATTTTCACATTTTTGTCAATAACTCATTTGTCGTCCGATAATTTAATCATTTATGTCTCAAATTGTTTGGAAATATTTAATAAAAGATTAAATATATTAATTAGAAAGATTTACATATAAAATTATACCGGGAAGGTGCATTATCCAACTATTCTACAGCGACAATATTTTTAGCGACAAATTTTCAAACCTATATGTTACCTATTTGATATTAATATATTTTTCCATATTTTCGCTGTAGCATAGTTGGATAATGCACCTTCCCCAGTTACGAAAGAGATTCAGTTTCGAATCCCGGTGGCGCAACAACAATATTTTTCGATAGAATTGATTTTATATGTATATATTTCTAATTAATATATTTAATTCATATTTAAAATATCACAAATAATAATTACAACTTCACAATAAAAATTTATTCTCCTAATAGTAAAAGATTAGCTAAAACGAAAAAAAACATTTAACGTATATATGTCGCGTAGTTCATATTTTTACAGACACCCGGGTCAGATATGACCCACCACCGTCGAGGACGGGTTAAATACATACCAGAAACCGCTGGAGGATCCTCTGTGCCCAGAGCTAGCCCGGCATAGAACCCCAGAATCAAGAGGGGTGTGAATGTCTTCATCGTGACAGGAATTATCTGCAAAATATAACATGTTTTAGACCGTTTTATCAATATTTACATGTAATTCTGACTAAATTATTCAACATACAATTGTTAATCAGGCTGAACAATTTTAAAAAACTTGTGATCGAAATCATATAATACCTGCGGGATCTGATTATTGGGGAGACCTAGGTGTGCTTCAAATGTTAAAGTATAAGTATGATTCAATATTAGAAGCAAAGCCTTGACAATGGCACGTGTTACAGTGCCGAAATATCAGCCTAGGATACCTCGAGAAAACCAACTAAAAATAACGTAATCAAACAAAATCAGGCGCACTTCCAAAACACCCCAAATATATAGTAATAAATTGCAATTCTTCTTAAATGAAATCGGCCCATCACAACACTTGTAGATGATCACGTGATCTAAAATTCAGTCTGGCTGTCAGAATGATGTATACACAATTGTTTGGTGGTGAACACACAAATATTTAGTACATATTTAGCCACATATGTTGGTATAAATAACAAAAAAAGTACACAGTAAATATATATTTACCAAAAACTACGTCTTTCCACTAAACTAGAATAAAAAAAATATCTGGAAACTAAATAATGAGTCGATATATATATACACTATTTAAAAGTGATTTTACTAACTCCGGACACACCAATATTATTTATACAAGTGACAGTTTTAATACCACACGATGGATATATATTTTCAAGAACTGCGCATTTGTATTTTTATTCTCACATATTAATTTCTTTATATTTCATATTTCAACTTCATCAGGCTGTAAAATGCTCGCTTAAACGGCCACGTCTGTGAGACTCCTGTCGTCTCATCTACGTCTCATGGTCGTATCGCGTAGCGCCAATAATTTGTTTCTTATGTCGCTTAGTTTTATTTTATTCTTTTAACGCTTATTCAAACTTTCGCCTCCACAATCGGCAACACTGTCGGCGGCCCCTGCATATACATGGGTGTAAAACTAGGCTCACATCAGCCGCAAAAACACACTGGTACCGATCGGATAACAAACAGTTTATCTCGCGACTGCCTTCCCGACAATATCATCAACAATCTCTTCTAGTTGTAGACTTTTTACTATATATATATATATACTCCTGATGTTTTATCTATAGAAGAATTAAAGACGTCACCCCGACCAATGACGTACGGTACATTTTGGGCTGTGTGCAACATTGCTGTTCGTCAAATTACACGTACATTTTACGTGCAGTCGGTAGTTCGAAACTCTACCACCTGGCGGAGTTACGGCACGTTGAAATATGTCCTGTGGTAGAACAACAAGATAGCGGACTTGACATATGTGGTTCTCTCATTAAATAGTGTACTGAGAATAAATAAACAATGAAAAATTATAAACGACATCTCAAATTGGAGATGTCCAGAGAATCACGACGAAAGATGCTGATCAGTCCTTTGTAAGAACCAATTAGTAGGATTTGACCTCTTGAGGGATTGTCACAAGATGTCTCACGAAGACGAAGCCATTATCTATTTTACATGACAAGGTAAGTGTTTCCGATTCGTCACACACAATATTTCCATCCGTACATTTTCTCATGTTCGTCTTTCAGTGTGAAATGTGACATTGACGCCAGCAGACGTCAACTTGAGCGGTGTTGTGTTCGATAGCATTCGCGGTGTGGACCCTTTCAGCTCCAGTGCACCAGCACTTTGTTGTGATCGTGTGATTTGTGTTCGCAGTGTCTATTGTTTGCACGTGCCGTGGATGCAAACTGGCATCGCCGTCTTCAGTCAGGAGCGGAGATTTTCTCATTATTGTGTTATTTTCGGCGGCGACCACGGAGATTCCGAATCCTTCACTGATCCTTTAAATAAACCCCTATCTCCTCACCAACCTCTCCTGTACCATGTTTCCATATCAAACCTATGATTGTATTCCATTCCGCGTGACGTGTGACTCGAAGATTGCAAGTCTTGTGTATCACCAATTTACCCACACTCGACTACCACATCTAATAAATTTTTTGGAAGTTTTATATATGTTGTCATGTAGAAACCCATCGCCATCTGTGTGAGACGTCTATATATCTTATTTATTATATTGTTCTTACATTTTATATTTTATAAAAATCTACTTCTAATAGATATTCTTCGTTCTTTTGAAATAAACACCACTTGAATAAAATATAATCTGTGTTCATTTTCACCTTATGGAACAACGCTGTTTTACGTGTGAGTATTGCCGCCCTTTTTTCGGAAAGCTAAGAAGACGGTAACCGGCAGGCGTCATTATTACTACATCCCGCGCTTCGACCAGTCCAGCGGTCCGAATAAACCACCGGTGCGCGCTTCGGTCGGTGGAGATCTAATGAAGACAACCCAGCTAAAAGAACAACAACATCGGACCAGAAAGACTCAAAATTCTCAAAATGTTCATTTTAGATTACAATTCGATGAAAAGAATATACTTTTAAAATCAGCAATGTTATCTTTGTGGTTAAGATTCATATTTTTATTTATTATCTTTGTTTTATTAACCACTAAAATGAGTTTAAATACATCTACCGCTTTCGAAAAATACCATTTTCTTCTTCAGGATGTCATAACTAACTAAAACATATATTGTTTCTTTGAAGAATCTATTTTTAAAAATTTTTTTTTTTTTTAGTACCTAACTCAAATCATTACTTAATACAAATTTACTCGAATAATTTTTAGGAAAAAATTTTAGAATGGGACTCGTAGTTAAATTTAGTTGGTTGTTTATAATTTTTTGATTAGTTTTCCACGCTTTATTTATCTCCGACGATTCCAAATTATTTAATTTGTGACCAACACCGTTTATATGCAAAATTGACAATCCCAATTTTTTATCAAAATCATGACCATTTTCTATCAAATGATTAGCAAATTCTGAAAACCCACTATTGTTCAAACATCTCAAATGCTCCCTTACTCTTATATTAAAATTTCTACCCGTTTTACCAATATAAAATGCAGCACAATCCTTGCAACTAAGTTTATAGACACCAGAATTGTTAAATTTATATATAACTATTACTATTTCCCATAATTAAGTAAAATAAATAGTTTTTCTCTTCATCGTTATTCGGATGACGTCTTCAATTCGTGCGACACGTGTTTTAATTCTTAATTGCTTTGTGAAAAAGATGCTGTTTTCGTTTTACGTAATGTGACTCAAAACTTTGTCATCCTCCCACTCGGAGAGGGTCCGTCTTCTCATCATCGTCATGCCTCACCTTCAACGACGAGGACACTCGAAAGTCCCCAACAGCTGAATTAAGATTTGTACCAACTATTTTTAACCCATTGATCGCGTACATGAACGAATACAGAAATCAGAACTGTAATTACAAAATAATGTAAACAACATTATCCATATCATATACGATATTCATACGCACTAGAGTGAAGTAGCGATCTGATTTCTGACACTGATGCACACTGTTTACAAGCTGTTAAATACTGACATCAAATTGAACTCTATCATTTGAAACGCATTACATTCTACACGCATAAACTGAGCGATACTGGATGACACGAGGACTTTTATTAATTCGTGTTTGTTTACAAGATGGCTAATAATCCTTGATAGGATAATAATTTTGGTATTACTTTCACCGCTCCTCAGCGCGCGTGTACACACAAGCGGTGGGCGAAACGCGGCGTCTCATATTTGTGACACCCGCGCTGTGGGTGTGTAAGACGCGACTCGTATATGAGTCGACCGCGGAGAATGGTTTAAGCGGTGGGTGGTGGTCGAATCAGAAGGAATAGGTAGATAGAAAATAAGAAACTATAATCCTTCGATAGCGTACCAAGATGGACTCATCTGATCGATGATCTTCTGAAAAGTCACCCGGTGTATAGATCTGCCACAATACAAAAAAAAAACTCTGATGTGCTGTTTCACGTTCACAACGCAACAAAATCACAAGTAGTGATCCGACACGAATAATCACACGAGAACACTTCCTCTCCTGGAGTTCAAAAACATGCAGTCGAGCCAATGGAACAATGTGTACTGATAGGAAATGGGGTAGGAACAAACTAAAAACTGGTAACAATATATATATTAAATTAATTTCAAATTCGGAATAATGGGGATTTTTTATTTCTGATATTAGTGACTTGTAATGAATGCATACCTTTGGTTTAATTAATATCAATATATCAAAAGTGTGACGATTAAATATGTAACATATTTTGCATACAATAATAGATGTTGTTTTACCCCAGAATGGTTGTAGATTAACGTAAGAGGACCAACCGTTACAATTCAACTATTCGCCGTCCTTGAGGGCCGGTTGTGTGATCAGTAGTAACATTAGTACATTGACCCGTAGTAAACATCATTTGCGGGTTGTTGATACATCAAATTTACTACTGAGCATTGATAGAGACGTCTATAGGCGCGACAAATCATAAAATTATGCTAATGCCAGAATTATTAATTTATTTTTATTAAATTTTGGACACATTGATACAACTTTATTATTAGGAGAACACATTCTTATTGTGAAGTTGTAATTATTCAGAACAGACGCTCTGTGATATTTTAAATATGAATTAAATATATTAATTAGAAAGATATACATATAAAATCAATTTTATCGAAAAATATTGTTGTTGCGCTCACCGGGATTCGAACCTAATTTAATAAAAATGAATTGATAAATCTGGCGTTTACTCAAAGGTATTTGAAATTCTGTAAAAATAAGGTAGATGGCTCTGTCAAATGATGGAACGATTAAGTGTATTAATATCAAAAAGGTAACATATAGGGTCGAAAATTGTCGCTGTAGTTTAGTTGGTTAAAGCACCTTCCCCAGTTAGGAAAGAGATCCAGGTTCGAATCCCGGTGGCGCAACAACAATATCTTTCGATAAAATTGATTTTATATGTATATCTTTCTAATTTATATTTTTAATTCATATTTAAAATATCACAGACCTGTGTTCTGAATAATTACAACTTCACAATAAGAATGTGTTCTCCTAAAAAATATTTTTTTACTAACAGAAAAAAAAGATTCAGAATTAAATTGTTTTTTTTTTACTATAGTACTATACTATATCACACAACCGGGCCTAAAACAGCCACCACACCAGCAACATTTATTATCAGCAAATTGACCAGCCACAGGTTGATTTCTCCATCAGACTGGTCGACGCCGAATTTACTATTTCAATTCCAATTCTGCTTAGGCACCATTAGTAGTAAGATTTCAAAATTAAAATTGAATTCAATAATGACGAGGGAAGTCGAAGTCTCGCGAAATGGACGATTCTGGATGTAAATCGGAATCACCGCAGGGTAGTGGAGGGAATGTAGGGAAACGTGGTGCAGGATGAGGTCGGTGAGGGGATAGGGGTTCTAGTCGAAGGACCGGTGGGACTGCCTCAGTCGCCGCCGAGATCAGACAAACGGCACGCGGATGAGCCGATCTCAGATCCCAATTGAATGTCACAAATTCACACACGGCACACAAACAACAAACAATACGTGATCAAAACACAATATCACAGTGCCGATGCACTGGAGCACGTTGACGTCTGCTGGCGTCAAGGTCACAATTCACACTGAAAAAACGAACATGAGGAAATGTATGGATGGGACACTGGATGCGGAATGTGTCAACAACAGTGGTCGCGGCTGAATGGAAAAGACGCGCCAAAAGTGTGTTTACGAATTTAGAACAATAACAGTCATCTCTTGGTCTTGGTCTAGTCAAGAATTTTCCTTCAATGATCCCAATAATGAGGTTTTTCTCTCCAGTTTTGAATTTCGAAGACAAACGCAGGACAGACAAAGCTAAAAGATTGAGAAAATTAATTAATATATTTAGAATTCTTAAGAAATATTCTGAATATAAAGAACATGAAAACTATGTTCTATGCTTTGTGCTAATCCATCTTGAGCTATAGCATTGATAGTTGGGGGTGTGCCTCAGGTGTACATAAATATTTTAATATCCTTCAGAGAATCTTTTTAGGAAATTATATGTGCTGAATATACTAACTAGCTATCGTAGGAAAACAAACGATCTGTCTGCGAGGACTGAAATACGGAGCCACCTCGGTCACCGGACCTCACACTGTGCGACTTTTTTTGTGGGGTTACAGAGTTTACAGCGAACAATTCAGGCCCTACAAGAAAATATCCACCGTGAAGTTGCTGCCAAAGGACCGACGCTTTGCTCTCGCGTGTTCGCAAATTTAAGAGTCCCATCGCAAGAGTGTCTTGAGAGACATGGACGACAAAAATAATTCTTATAACTGTATTTTGAGTGTTGTACTGATTTATTTTCCAGTATTTTTTACATTAGTATTTTTATTCTCTCATTTTATATGTTTCCTCGTTTAGGCTTGCCTAGTCGGGCAATGCGTTTTAAAATCTGTTTATGATTTGTGCACTGTTCCTCGTGACGGTGATCAAAGAGCGCCACGCTTTTGGATCTGTCACAGTCGCAGTTTTCAATCACTGCTATTATCGAATACCAATCACAGTGACACACCGGTGAGCCAAGAGTGGCATCTTTTGAACATGTGAACATTGGTTTGATAAGATTTTTGTTTATGTAACATTTTGGTTGAAGGACTTACAATCAACTTTTTGGATGCTGTCATCTCGTATATATGAAATTATAGAGTTGTACATGTGTATATATTTATTTTAATGAATCATTACAAGAATTTTGAATCGATTAACAAATCGGCTTCTTGGGGCACTTCTTCAAGGCTACGCAGATGGGATCGGTGGATGACTTCTTGACGAACCCCTTCTTGCACTGGCACCCCTGTTCGGGGCACATCATCCTGCACGGGCTGAAGGTCGGGTTGTCGCAAGTGCCTCCGGGACAGGGGTTGGGGCAGAAGACCAGCTCGGAGTTGGGGTCCTTGCAACCTGGAACAAAATTATTATTAAAGGAAGGCGTACTTTAAGCGTGGTTTAGGTTATGCTGCTAATATCGATGCTGTCAATCTAAAATATAAACATTTATACTTGGTTCGCCAGTACACCGTGAATAGACTTACGCCAGAACAACGCTTGCAAATTTCATCCGAGCAAGTAATTCGAATAAGCGTGGATCGTTTACGCACCACGCATACTCTCATTAATAATACGCATCCGCAGAGACGCCGTGCAGTGCGCACCGAAGATTGTGTTGCTGCAGTGGACCGTAGTATTGAGGAGGACCAGAATGAGAGGATTCACCATCGAGCACAGCAATTGGAGCTGTATCCATCCACTTTACGGAATATTTTGGGGAAAGATATTAGTTTACGATCTTCCAGGATCCAGCTCGTGCAAGAATTGAAACCGCGTGGCCATTATTGAAGGAAATATTCGATGAGCGCATAATGGACCTGCGAATTGGCCACGCTGATAAACCAGAGACGACAGACGACTCGGAAGCCAACATTCGTCGCGTTATTGCCGATATACGTCCCCAGCTGCCCCATTAAGTGGTTGATATTTGGACTTCCAGATTACGCTGTATTCGAGCCAGCCGCGAAATCATATTTTAACACTAAGGGCATCATTATCTTTCCAATAAAGCCGACACCGCGGCCATTACCATGATTTTTACGGGTTTAATTTAATTTTAAAGTTCTGTACGTCTAAAAATAATTCGAAGATTATAATAAATTAGAACGGGTTTGTTCGTATCTGTTTCAAATACACCATTTGAGTTCTTTTGTATCACGAACGAAGCATTTTTTTTTTCTCAAAACAAACCACACGTTCGTTTAATGTAATTAAAATTATCGATAGCTATCAAAACGAACAAAAATAACGTATAATAAATAAGCGGATAACACTGAAATGCTATTTTACCAATCAAATATGCAGTCAGGTAAAAATGGACTCGGATCAATGGTTTTCTCACTCATTACCACAATTCAGATAATGGGGGATGGTTTTGTTAGAAGCCTCAACAATCGGCGAGCTTGTATTAGAAGATGTGTGAATGTAGACGAGGCGAGAATTGTGTGTCAGGACAGAAGAGTGTGGCGCTCTATCCTCTCTGCCTACCCCTGCGGAGAAACGGCGTGATGGTAAGTAAGTACCGCAATTCCTATTCCCGCACAAATTTTGATAAAAGCGGCAGATTTAGCTTTTGGCTGTTGAAAAGAAAGAAAGAAAGATTGAAAATACGACTATTCCGGTCGTAAGTCGGAATCGCCGAAGGGGGTGGGCGGTAAAGGAAGGAAGGAAGGGACTTGGATTATCGGGGAATCGGGAATTTGAAAGACTGCTCGCCTTACCTCGCCAAACAGCGGGCGGGCGGGCAGATCTCCGCTTCCAAATGAAGACGGCGATATCATCCACCTCACCCGCGGTTTTCACAATATCAAATATCACTGCACACAAATCGCAGGATCACAATATAACGGTGCTGATGCACAAAATCCACACCGCTGTTGCGGTGCCGCAACCGCACGAATATCGCGTCGCGTTAACGTCTGCTGACGCCAAGGTCACTATTCACACCGGTCGAGCAGTAGGGAAAAGGATGGGTGGGAATTTGAACGTGGAAAGGTCAAAAATGTGTTTCACAACTGTAATTTAATGCATAATAAGAGATAAAACATTTAACATCTTGCGTCGCTTTGACATTGCGACTAAGAAAGTGCTTCATCCTGTGATGCGATGCGAGATGAGCATAGATAAGAGCGATGACAGCAAAGATAAGAAAAGAAGATGACAGATGGTCAATATACTTTTGCCAGTCATCAAAATTCGTATGATTTCGCTAATGCGTGTTTTTTTTACTCGTAATAAAGGGAAGCTAGAAGGGAGGGACCCACCCCTTCCCGATACAAAATGCTACAGAAATGTGAAATCTGGAAGAATACCATTTACATGCCAATTTTTTATCGAAACCATGACAATTTTCTATCAAACGATTAGCAAATTCTGAAAACACTCCTTTACTTTACGTTGGAGATAAATAAAGCGTGTAAAACTAATCAAAAAAATTTAAATATGAATTAAATATATTAATTACAAAGATATACATATAAAATCAATTTTATCGAAAAATAGTGTTGTTGCGCCACCGGGATTCGAACCTGGATCTCTTTCCTAACCGGGGAAGGTGCTTCATCCAACTAAGCTACAGCGACATTATTTTTAGCGACAATTTTCGACCCTTTATGTTACCTTTTTGATATTAATACATTTAATCGTTCCATCATTTGACAGAGCCATCTACCTTATTTTTACAGAATCTCAAATACCTTTGAGTAAACTGATAGCAGACGCCAGAATTATCAATTCATTTTTATTAAATTTTGGACACATTGATACAACTTTATTATTTAGGAGAACACATTCTTATTGTCAAGTTGTAATTATTCAGAACATAGGTTTATAATTTTATAAAATTATAAACAACTAAATTTAACTACGAGTCCCATTCTAAAGTTTTTTCCTAAAAATTATTCGAGTAAATTTAAATAGATTCTGTTACAGAAACAATAACATGTTTGTCATTAGTTATTGTCATCCTGAAGAAGAAAATGATATTTTTCATTAATCAAATAAAGTTAAAAATAAAAATAATAGATAATAAAGAGACCAGTGGGTACAAGTCAGCCATTGAAGGGTTAACTATCGAGTACATTCTCCCGCTAAAGGACTTGGACAAAACACAATGGTTAAGACGAAGTACACTTCATTTTAAAGTGAATAAATATTTACGTACCAATATTGAATACATAAAAGAAATAACATTTAACACTTACAGCCCGGTGGGTCAAAACAAAACACGTCCGGCGGTGGTGGGTCATTTTAGACCCACCTCAAATTTTCGGTTTTTCAACCGTTTTGTGGGAGATTTTTTATAGATATTTCATTTTAATATATATTTATATATTTTTCGTAATGTGTCTGCTAAAAAATTTAAAAATAATGTATGTATTCTCATGCATCAACAGACGCCCTACACAGCCAAAATACAAACATCCACTGAGCGTGTGATCTGAACCCGAGCAGGTAGTGTCATAAAACTTACAGGTAGGCGAAATAATTATATTACTGGCATTGTTTAGGGGACGCCAGACGAAAATAAGTCTAAACAAAAACATGTACGCGTACCTGGTATCCTTTGTCTACCCGCTCAAAATGTTGACAATATATATTTCGGTGTAAGCGACACATTTTTGAGCGTTTTTTCACATTTTTATCAATAACACATTTGAATCTCGTCCGATAACATTTATTTGTATCTCAAAGTATTTGAAAATATTTAATAAAATGATTAGCTATAAGGAAAACAGTATTAAATGAATATTTGTAGCGTAAGTCATATTTTTACAAACGCCCGGGTCAAATCTGACCCACCACAACACGTTCAACAAGTGTGTCGAATTGTTCTTTCACTGGTCATTACACTACAGTCCAGCAAGTCATAGATAATAGATAAAACTAAACTCTAAGTAGATAAGTATTAATTTTTTGAATTCTAATTTTAAGGAAGATACAGAATTAATTCAATATGTTTTCTTAATTTAGTATTTTTTTTATGTACAGTTTAAAATAAATTCCACTCACGAATTATTGTTACACATTTTCCCGCCTTGTTCTTCGCGAAGCCTTTCTTGCACTTGCACTCGCGTGAGGGGTCTGCATTGACGTCTCCCTTGCACGCTGTAAATTACAGAAGAAGAAACACATATAATTAACATCCAGATCTGTCCGCAACGCTTTGCACTCGGTCCAAACTGAGATCAAACATTATTGAAAAATTTCGACACAGTACCGTGTACTTGCAGTACCGTGTCGAAAGCATGGTGTAACGTTTTTAGGTACTAGCCTGCAGTATCATGTCAAAAACACGTGTCCGCACAAATGGTGATCCGAAAATAGATGGAACATACACGTAACACAACAATACTCACTTGAACACGACACACCCTGCCTTCGACACGGTATTGCAAGCCAGTACGTAATGACTGTCACAATGAGGTTAAAAAATTATTCATCAGGTGCTAACGGGAACATTTCGCGATGGGGATGCAGATATCCTTGTGGTTCCTGGCGTATCCCTCCTTGCAGTAGCACTTCAAGGTGCACTTCTTGTTGACGATGGGGCAGACCTCTCCCAGAGTGGCGCACGTGGTGTCGCAGGCCGAGCCGCACTTGTATATTTCGTTTTCGCCGCATTTCGCTGGAATTAAAAATATATAACTTAACCTTACATTTTACACCAAGCAGTCATCCATTATGATATAAATGATACTATCGATATTGAACAGCCTCTATCGCGAACGCGAAATCTATCTAGTAAACCCAGATCGTAATTTAAATAGCAGTTTTGAAATGAATTTATTAAAGATTTTATATACCAGCAAGGCAGATTTTAAACATGATGAATTTTCGATTTGAAGTTGTGAAGTGTATATATTACCCATTCAAACGAAATCTAATTGAAATGAGCTCTAGCTATCGCTTATATTTGTGGGGGACGGCGGTTGAAATTCACCTCCGTCCCAGCCGGCATCGATATCTGCATTCCACACCTAGCCGGCGGCAGAGTGCTGCCACCACAGTCCGCTTCGATCGCTCCCGTCCACCCGCGGGCCTCGCCCGGCCTTCCTATCAGTAAACGATTCTACACCAACAGGGCGTTTCCATTTAGTCACACACCACCTACCCCTATATATTAATGACGTACCTAGTGCTTTAACAACTGTCTTTAGATGAGAATGTCTCTAGATTCGGAAAATTTGAGTGAAAAATATCAAGTGAGGTTTCAGTACAAGTCCGTTTACATTGGTCAGTACATAAACAATAGATAGCTACCAATACAAGATTAGATTCGTGGAAGGAAGGCTGCCGCATAATGAAGTTAAATTATTGACTCGTGGGAAGGTAGAACAGGTAACAATTAACAAAGATAAGTTACCAAAATTAATAAAATTACGCAATGGAATCGGAGTTAGAAGCAAACGCTGTTTGTTGACGAGCCTGGCCAACGCGAAAAAAGTGCAGAGCCCAAGCATTCGGCCGGAGAATTGCCGTTCCCTAGATTCTGCTTATACCGGGTGAGTTCAGTTACACAGACAGTTTCTCGGAACCGCTCACCACAATACCATAATTTATGCTAGGTTTAATATATTGACAAAATATATTAACTTTGTTTTCATGTGATATAATTTACAGCAGTGTGGTACATGACTGTATTGTTGTTGCTGTGCGACTCAAATCTACGAACAAGCTATTAGGAGCTGAGATATAGTTTGATTTTGATATTGTTAACACAACGTTGTACCCGTAATTTCCTTCGACAGCTGGTTCCCAAGTTTCCGATTGACAATTAGAGCAATTACGATACATGCTGATTTTCTGGTCCAATTTTGTTGTTCTATTGGCTGGATAGATTTCGACCGAACGAATCGGCTTATTTGGACATCTGGACTAGTCAAAGTATGAGATGTAATTGATCTGCCCGTCGTTTACCGTTTTCTTGCAATCTCCAGAAAAGGGCGGCAATACCCACACACGCACATGCACAATATTATCAACCAAGAAACCCGGTGCTAGAAGTAGGACAAGAATGTTAGATTGACTGCCACTGACTGACAGGACACCAAAGATCATGATCAAGTGGATACACCAGTGGAAGAGGTGGGCCGACTGCTGTGTGGCAGAAGACTGGAGCAGGATTGAAGAGTCCGAGAACCAGAGAAGAACGGCCAGAGATAGGAGTCGATGGAGAGCACTTATGGAGGAGGTCAAATCCCATCCTGAGATGTAGCACCGTGGAAGAAGAAGACATCCACTATGGAACCAAAAAGTTTACAGTGCATGTACGAAGTTAAAATACTCACGGCAGTTTTCAGGCAGAATGCACATCCCAGTGAAGTCCCTCACAAACCCAGGTTTGCATTTACAGCCTGGCTCGAGCATGCAAACCGCTGGACACATCATGGGGGTGTCTTTATTCTCGCACGTCAGAGGGCAAGGATCTCCGCACGGAGCCAAGAACGCATTCGGATCTCCACCGCAAGACTCTGTAAGACAACCCATGATTCATTAACGTCACGAGCTTAAAGTTCTCAGTGTCCATTTAAGGTTCCCTTTTACACATGTTTGGGGGTTAGGACGGTGGTTAAATGAAATACATGTGATTGGCCCGTGTTGAGGTTTATTGTGACGAATGATAAATGCGATGAAGACAGATAGAAATGAATACAGCGAATGAAGATGTAGGAAATGATGAAATGAAATGGATTGGCGGTCTTGCTCGGCGAAGGTGAGCCGGCAAGACCGCCATTGTGAAACGCTGAAACTGGAGACACTGCCTGGCGGTGAATTGGGCCAGACTTGTGGCAGCAGCCGGCAGGGCTGTCGCTAGCGTCGATGCCGACTGAGATGGCGGTAGATTTGAATTATGGTCGCTACACATGTTTATGTAAATGCCTTCGATAGCTGGTTCCCATATATGAACTGCACTAACCTTTTTAATTTTGCTATCTTTCTGGTCCGATGTTGTTGTTATTTTAGCTGGGATGTGTTTTTTTAATTTCGACCGACCGAAGCGCGCGTTTATTCGGACCGCTAGACTGATCGAAGCGCGGGATGTAATAAGAATGACGCTTGACGGTTACCGTCTTCTTAGCCTTCCGAAAAAGAGGCGACAATACTCACACACACACGTGTACAATATTATAAACCAGGAAACCCGGTGGTGCCAATCGAAGATAAGGATGTATATAAAAAAGATTTTAGGGTTGTTTATGCATGACCCGATTCTGCCATAAAAATAACACATTGGTACAATATGTTGCGTACAGGATTGTACGGCTGACACAAACAACACACACCTACGCTCCAGACGAACAGGTATTACTGAGCGAGCTGGTGGGCAAGATTATTGAGAAATAATCCAGGACTCAATGAGGTTAACTGAAAATAACAGAGACCAGAATTGCGGAATGAGTGTCCAACACGATCACAATAAAATACAACGCATGTACAATTAGATGGATTCCTTGCAAATATTCCACATACACCAGAGAGAGGAGGTTGGGTCAATAGTCTGGGTATTCCGTATTCGCAAAACACACTTTAGCGCGTTAATTTGATCAATATTTGTTATTATATTTGTGGACCGTTAAACTCCAGTGCACGAATATTGACATCGCCGTCTTCAGTCGGCAGCGGAGATCGATCGCCCGCGTGTAACCATTGTGTGATTTCGGCGGCGACGGCGGGGATTGCGGACGCGTCGTACTCAAGATGAGGTGAGCGGTCTTTCTAAATCTCGGTTCTCCGAGATTGCTGGTCATTCAATTCGAAATTCCCTTCTCCTCACTGACGTCAGATTGCACACTGGGATTTGAATTATTAAGTGTGGTCACCTACGTATATTGACGACTAAAAACACCGAACGTGACTCCATGTTTTATGCATATTTGCTTTTGTGAACTCTTACTTTACTAATGATCTGACTAAAAGTGTTTTACTTGAAACACTCCTTACCGTACGCTTGCTTGTCGACACACTCTCCCTCCTCGTTGCGGCAATATCCTTCCTGGCAGCGGCACTCTGGCCTGCAAATGTGGTACGCTATCCTCATGCTGGAGCACGGCAGCAGAGGTTCTCGGACGCAGCGCTCGTCCATGCAGAAGCCGGGACACGCGTCGTACACCTCGGTCGCCTTGCACTCGAACGGCTGGGCTGAAGTTAATTAATAATTTTAATGTGATAATATACGCCATCCGTGACGAGAATACTTTATCATACAATAACTTTCATAATCAAAATCATCTCCATCATCAGTAAAAAATTTGTCCTCTCAAATAATGTCAATTTCGAAATTATAAAGAGAAATTGCTTGTTTCCTAGAACAAAAAAATTACACAATGCAAGTAAGGCACGAATATTTCTTACATATTTTTTTACGTATTTCTACAAAGCGATGTGATCCAGGATTTATTTATAACTCAGTCTCACTGGCCTTTTACGGAAACGTCAAATTTGCCATCTTGGAAGATAGGTGTGTGTTGTTACACGTACTTTTGTGTACCGTTCTCAGTCGCTACCGCAATAATCGCTTTGTTCAGCAATATACCCAAGATTCTTCTCATTTTTTACTGTGTTATTGTATTTCATTGTAAATTCTTTAAGGCATGCGTATTTATTTATTAATTTATTAACACCCTTGTGGGGCTTTTACAAAATAGATTTGGTATAAATTTAAAAAAAAAACACATGAGCAGCTAGCTACACAGTAGTATGGAATACATATATAAAAATTGAATTAATTGGTTTAACACAGAATGGCTGAGTATCTAAATCAGTTGTATCTTTGACCCAGAACAGCATCAAAAACATATATCTTATTATAGTCGTTCCCGAGCCTGTGAAGTCTTTGTGTGCGTGCATTCCTATAAAAATAGTATACGATGAATTTACATAGAACAGCACCGACGATCTGGTACTCCGCGCAGGAACGTGGTATACAATCAGTTCAGTCAAATTAGGGGCGTCCAGTGTGCCATTTATTATTTTAAATAAAAATAATAAATCACTTAGAGTTCTTCTACGCGACACGTTAGTTAAACGAAGAGTGCTCATTAGAAAATCATAATTCAATTATTCGGCGGGTATACACAGTTTGAAGTTAATAAACCTTAAAAATTTACTGGAGACCAAAGAGTCGAGTTAAATTCTAAATTGCTACGAACTACAACTGTGTATAAATCTTTAAACGATTTTAGCGAACGAACAGGACAGGCTAGACGACTCTCAATGAAACTTTTCTGCGAATTTCATGCGAATAACTCTCTTGACTGCTAGGGATAATCAAGTGGACTGTATAAAATAAATGTGGAGGAGAAAACAAGATTACCACCATTCACCTTTTGAAGAATACCTCAACGGATGCCGGGAGAGTCACCTTTTAAGACACTCAGAAGTTATGTAGAAGGTACCGTCAGGTACCGAAGGTTCTCGGTGTCGGTTGGTGCCTGGCGCGTATTCGAAGAGGTGCACAGGTTTTATTGTTCGCAGTACAGCGACCAAATTCGCGCTAATGAGCTAGTGAGTAGTTATCGAGTGCGTGTTTAAAAGGAATCTATACCGGGATAAGGAACATCCTCTAACAGCGACTGTTGCACACAGGATTCCACCTCACGACTGGCTCAGAAAGCAGCTTCTTGGCGACCAGATATTTGGAATTCCACTGGGCGAATTTCCCGATCAGATTCATTCGTGGTCAGTCGCCAGTGGCGCCAAGCGGGCCGATGGGCGCTGAGCGCCAGTGGCGGGCCAGCCACCACGTACCAGCTCGCGGTGGCGGAGGAGTTTGTTGCCGCAGGTGGCCCTCGGTAGGGCCGCCAATTGTATTTTGTATGGGGCGACCGTCCACCAAATGTAACCGTTTTGTGTATTAATATTTCAGACGGTCGCCCTCATTTGTAACTATTTTATTGTGGATATCGCGAGCTGGCTTTGGTAATTAGTGTTTAATGCTCGCGATATCCACACTTGTATTGTCTTTGTAAATTACGGGCGATTACCCCCATCTCCTGTTTATTCCATGTTTATTTGTTTGTTTAATAAATGCCTTGAGTATGTTGTGGATATCGCGAGCTAGGTATTTGTTTATTACACAACTGTTTTGTATTTTATTTATTTTGTGTCTGGAGCCCGACTTTGGCACGGTATTAAGACCGTGCCAAAGTCGGGCTCCGGAGATTGTGGTTCGACGGACCGCCGCACGGCAGCGGTAGCATCGCAGCTGTCAAATTGTGGGGGTTGTGAGCCTCCCCTACCACTGCTGGCTGTGTATCTGTTTGAAACATGTAATAAATAGAGGGGGTACCGTGGTCGAGAGGTTCTTTATAAATCAGTAATCAGACCCATCATGACCTACGCAGCCCCCATACGGGGCAATGCTGCCAAAACAAATATAAATATGATACAAGTCATACAAAACAGGGCTATTCGCATTGCACTAGATGCACCAAGATTTGTGAGAACAAATCAACTTCACCACGACACTGGAATCGTATAAAAGGCAAACACAAAAGGCCAAAAACGGTACTCTTATAATCTCTCAAACAAAAATAAAAATTCATCAAAACTTCACTTTAAAATGAAAATACCCATCAGGCACCCGGTCGCCTTAAGAATAATACAATTTAAAATGGACTAAAGACTCAACTCGCGAAATTCAACCGTATCTCAAATAATACAATCATTGCGCAACCTAAAATCTTGACATTGCATCGCTCAATTTTAAATTCAATTATTTTTCAACCTTTACCTAAAAATAAATTCACAGAACCATTCCAACTCCCAACGCCCCGATACTGCAGGTGAAAGAGGCAGGGATTACCCTATCCGATACTCCATAAAACCAGCATGTCCAAGTCGAGAGGTTCAGTCCTCGTCTGCGGCCTACCAGAGTAACATCTCCCTGTGCTTTACTTCTCTCCTGCACGCCTCGCATCTCTACGAAGTATAACACTCGGACTAGCCGCGTACTTTTCAGTGCGTTCGGCGACATCTGGGTGTTCCCTAGCGGCGGCGTAACTGGGCGACCATATGTGTTATCGTTGGGACGTACTTGTGCCTAACGGTAACCCTCCTAGCGACCCTCCTAGAATAGGGGAATGAAAATAATGTCCACCATGTCCTAATACTCACGGCATTCCCTGATGTCGACGCACTGCCCGGAGCTGTCCCTCTTGAAGTTCCTCTTGCATTTGCACGCCGGCTTGCACACGTCGGGGACGGCGCACTTGAACATCTTGCCGATGCTGTCGCACCCCTCGGGCGGGCAGGGGTTGTGGCACAGGTCCAGCTCTTGGTTCGCACTCTCTCCACCGCAGTCTGAAACACAGTATCGTTGTCAGAATCATCGTTCACCCCGAAACGAACATTCAAAACGTAATCAAGTCTTATTCGGGAATTCATTTGAGTGTGGGTGTCCCGCTGGGGGATATTGAGAATACTGACGAATGACGAGAGTCAGTCTCTCGCTTTTCTTTTCCTCTGCTGCTCTGTAACATTTATTTTCATGTATTTAACCCATTGATCGCGTTCATAAATACGCGTGACACCGTTCATACGCGCAACTCTTAGGCGGCATTATAATTTACGACTTTACACTATTGCAACGCAACAAATTTTCCTCGCGAACATAAACAAATACAGAAATTAATTAATAAACAAAATTATCCATGAGAGAACACACCAGCGCCCTAAATATTATATACGATGTTCATACGTACTGATCTGATTTCTGATACTAATGCACACCATTTATAAGTCTTTAACCTTTACCATACCGTGATATGAAATACTCGTACGCAGCCATGCTGTCAACTCGTGTTACCGTATGAAATAAATTTAATGCCGTAAATTTACTTCAAGTACTGAGCATTAAATATATAAAAAAATATGTTATATTATAATTCGGAGCATTATATAATACAACCTTCTTTTTTATCTATCTTCATTTGATTAGTGAGAAAGAGACACCATTATGTTTGTCATTGTTACTGTTCATTTTCTGTCTGTATGTATAAATGATATTTTTGTCAACGGAATGAATTAAAAATAATTATTTTTGTAGGATTGAATATTATTTCACTAGTCATATCCAAACGTAAATATTTTCCTTTAAATTAACCAAAATATAAAGTATATGTTGCGTATATTTACAAAAATATTACAGATTTAATTAGAGCGGTAGGCCTGTGTTACTGCATGGTTTGGGAAGGGTTAAATACTGACATCAAATTGAACTCTACAGTTTGAACCGCATTACATTCTACACGCATAAACTGAGCGATACTGGATGACACAAGGACGTTTATTGTCTGTAGGATAAAGATTCCATATATAATTTTGATACGATTTTCATCGCTCCTCGGCGCGTATATACGCATTAGCGGCGAGCGAAGTACAGCGACTCATATGCGAGTCACCCGCGGGAAATGGGTTAACAGATATGTGACATGTGTTTGACTCAAACTCAAAAGTGGGTGGGTATATATGATAACTGTCTTTCTTGTCAATGAATTTTAACTATACTTAACTTGAAGTATGTATTTATAAGATTATAGACTTTATTTTTGCTCTCTGTATTTCTTTAGTATGTTATATTTTCTGTATTAATTGTATAATTTTTTTTTTTGTTAACTTTGTTTTATTAACCATTTAATTGAGTTTAAATACATCTACCGGTTTCGAAAAATAACATTTCTTCTTCTTCGTGGAAAACTAATTAAAAAATTATATACAACCAAATAAATTTATGTAGTAAATTTGTATTAAGTAACGATTTGAGTTAGGTAATAAATTTATTTTTTAAAATAGATTCTGCTACAGAAACAATAATATATGTTTTTATGTATTGACATCCTGAAGAAGAAAATGGTATTTTTTGAAACCGGTAGATGTATTTAAACTCAATTAAGTGGTTAATAAAACAAAGATAACAAAGAAAAATATGAATTTGAACCGCAAAGTTAATATTATATTTTATATTTATTTATATTATATTTCTGGTTGTGGTGAGAAAGGGTGGGGTCATTGCTGCACCCCTTCGCGACAGTTGATTCCATCCCCGGGACTATCGCGTGGTTAACCCTTCCCAAACCATACAGTAACACAGGTCTACCATCACAATTAAACCTGTAATATTTCGGTAAATACACGCAACATAAAATTCATATTTTAGATAATCCTAATGAAAATATTAGCGCTCAGGAATGACTAGTGAAAAACTAATTCTGAAAAGGGAATCGTATAAAAACAATTATTTTTTCAATTCAATCCGTTGTAAAATTATTACGTTGGTAAAAATATAATTTTTGATATGAAAGACAGAGATCACACACTATTTTCACAGTGAAAAGAACAACAAACATACAAATATAATTGTCTCTTTCTCACTAATTAAACGAAGAGAGATAAGAAGGAAGGACACATTGTATAGGACTTAATGAATGCTCTAAATTATGTTATTAATCATTTTTCAAAATTGAATGCTCAATATTTAGAGTAAATTCGGGCCAATAAAACCATTGAAGCTAATAAAAACATTTTTTCCAACTGTTATTTACGGTAACACGAGTTGACAGCGTGGCTGCGTTCGGGTATTTTATATCATGGTATGGTGAAGGTTAAACGAGCCCTACCGCACTCCTCCGGCGGCACGCAAGCGCCGTCACCGTTCCTGTAGAAGCCCGGCTTGCAGTCGCAGCCCTGGTTGCAGACGAGGAAGTTGCAGGTCACGTGATGCCCCAGGTTCTGACAGGTCTCCCCGCACGGAGACACGCACTCGCTGAACTCTTCATTCTTGGCTGGACACACGTTGTTTTCTGAGAAATAAAAAATATTCATATAATATTGAAAACAATCGTATATTTTAATTTAGGAGAACACATTCTTATTGTGAAGTTGTAATTATTTAGAACAGACGCTCTGTGATATTTTAAATATTAATTAAATATATTAATTAGAAAGATATACATATAAAATCAATTTTATCGAAAAATATTGTTGTTGCGCCACCGGAATTCGAACCTGGATCACTTTCCAAACCGGGGAAGGTGCATTATCCAACTATGCTACGGCGACGATATATTTGAGCGACAAATTTTCGAACCTATATATATGTTACCATTTTGATATTTGTTGATTTACCAACTTACAAAGAGTGTTTTTATAGGTTTGTTTTTCGAATTGGCTTCACTATTTTCGGCGGCAGCAAATTTGATTGCTGACAGCTGATTTGTGTTCAGTTTGGTTTGCCATTTCGCCATTATTAACTTCGCGAAACTTACCGTACGCTGCGTCCAATCGTGCATCCGAGCGAGTACTTCGATTAACCATGGATTGTTTTCGCACCATGCATACTCTCATTGATAATACGCATCCGCAGAGACGTCGTGCAGTGCGCACCGAAGAAGCTGCTACTGCAGTGGAGCTTAGTGTTGAGGACGACCTGAATGAGTGGATTCACCATCGTGCACAGGTCCATCCACTTTATGGAAGATTTTGCGGAAAGATATTAGTTTACGAGCTTCCAGGATCCAGCTCGTGCAAGAATTGAAACTGCGTGACCGTGATTGAAGGAAATATTTGATGGGCGCATAATGGATCTGAGAATTGGCCTTCATTTGGATTATTATTTGTACGCTGATAAATCAGAGGCGATAGACGACTCGGAAGCCATCATTCGTCGCGTTATTGCCGGTATACGGTCCCAGCTGCTCCAGTATGCGGTTGATGGTTGGACTTCCAGATTGCGCTTTATTCGAGGCAGCCGCGGAGCGCGTGAGTTTCTTCAAAGATGATGCTGTCCAGAACGATGCAGTGAATGGAGAGCACTATAGATCCATGATTGCTGACATTTTCTTGATCTGTGCCACAATCAATTTATTGAAGGAAACATTCGATGAGCGCGTAATGGACCTGTGAAGATATGTGAAGTCGCTAGTCTACGCCGATAAATCAGAGACAATAGATGACTTGGAAGTCGCTAGTCTACGCCAATAAATCAGAGATGATAGATGACTTGGAAGTCGCTAGTCTACGCCGATAAATCAGAGACAATAGATGACTTGGAAGTCGCTAGTCTACGCCGATAAATCAGAGACGATAAATGATTTAGAAGTCGCTAGTCTACGCCGATAAATCAGAGACGATAGATGACTTGGAAGCTAGTATTTGTCGCGATATTGCCGATATACGGCCCAGCTGCTCTAAAAAGTGGTCTAAAATTGTAGATTGCGCATTATCACATTACATTACATAAATCACATTTAAACACTAATGGCATAAAACGATATTTCCAATAAACCACGATTATGTGTTTTATTTCATGTCATCGGCTGGCTCAAGTGAGCCGTAAGCCCTGCAATGCCCAAGACTTCCATACTTCTCATATAAAAATAATAGCTTCGTCCCTGTGAGACATCTTGAGCATGATGACAACCCCCCGGGGGATAGAACCCAGTAATTAGTTCCTACAAAGATTTGGACATACTCAATATATTGTTTTACCCCTTTTACTAGCAAGTGGCATTCGGAGTTTTCTAATTACTGCTGTCGGGTGTGCCCATCCTCGATCAAAGAGCAATGATATTTTTACAAAAAAATTACATCTGTATAGGAGTATAGTTAAGAGAGTGCGAGATCATGAACACATAGCACAACTTAAACTCACCGCATTGTGATGGGTTTACGCACACGCCGGCCGCGTTCCTGATGAAGCCACGCTCGCAGATGCAGCCGGGGTTGCAGCTAGGCCTGCACGCAATGTCGGTCCGTCCGAATGTGGTGCAGTCCCTCACGCAAGAGTCGTTGCCGCACTCGGTATAGACCTCGTGCTCCCCCGTGCAAACGGTGGGATCTGGACGAGGCAAGGTAACTTTAAACATACTCGGTTTTAGCTCCGAAACTGTACAACACACCTAATACTAACTGGAAATGGATCAGTCAAAAGCATCGCTGTCCACTAATAATTCAAATGTATTAATTATAAAGATATACATATAAAATCAATTTGATCGTAAAATATTGTTGTTGCACTACCAGAAGATTCGAATCTGGATTTCTTTTCCAATCCGGGGATGGTGCAGTACCAACAATGCTACAGCGACAGTATTTTTGACGACAAATTTTCCATCACTATTTTTACGAAATCTCAAATACATTTGAGTAAACCGATAGGAGACGCCAAAATTTTGGACACATTGATACAACTTGTATATTATTAGAACACATTCTTATTATGAAATTGTAATTATTCAGAACATTTTTATTTTATATGTATATCTTTCTAATTAATACACTTAATTAGTATTTAAAACGTCACAGTCCAATGTTTTGAATAATTACAACTTCACAATAAGAATGTGTTATTTTTAATACTAATAATTCACAAAGGATTTGATTCTCACAATTTATTTTTAATTTGTATTGAATAATATCTCGCTACTTTAACACAGACGGTAGTCTACCAAAGTAGCCAGGCGGATGCCTAGTGCCTCCCACACAGTAAACTAATAAGTGTGTTATTGTATGTTGTTTCGGTGCCGTGGGTCCTAGAGGATAGGGAGCAATAGTACCCGCCACCGATCTAGCTGAGTGGCGCTCTGGTGTCGCATGCTACCTCGGATGGTAACACAATTAACTCCGACATTGGATGCACGGAAAATACCATCACCATACCACCGCGGGTGGACCAGGACAATACATCTCTAGATCCACCGCGGTGGTCCCACTCTCAGTCTACGCCATCTCTCGCCGCCATTTTCTTCCGGAGCGCGACTCCACCGACGCGCTCCCTCTTTTCGAGCGTTCCCGCCCAAAAGTGGATTCTCGTCTCTGATTCGTCCATTTAGACAGCCAATCATCGCAAGCCGGCAAAGTAGGCTACCCAGACTTCGGCGTTCACATCTGATGTACAAAAAATGTATGACATAGGATAACATCCTGACTGAAGAACCTGGCCAGTCTACTGTAGATCTTTTCCGCGCCGCAGTAAACAAATTGATGATTGTCTACGTCCGTTGAATTAGTAGGGTACAAGAAAAAGAAGAAGAGGAATAAAAAGCTGTAGCGTGGAAGTGAGACGCAGGACAGGCGCCGATAGCGCTCGGTGGACCCAAACGTCGCATCAACAAAAAGGTCGGCTTCCGAGATAGAGCTAGTTAGGTTGCCCATTTGTGGCGGTGTTTTATAATGAACTCCAGACGAACAGATGCCATTATTAAGCCACACCCCCAATTCTCTCAGCTCTTCTCGTCCATCCGATGTCATCACCCCATCGATCAGATCCCATTCCCAAAAGACCTGCGTGCTCAAGTGGCCGTGGGCTGAAGCTCTCTCTGAAGAGAGTCATCATTGAAGCTCTGCCGTGAAGAATGCCCGACGAAAGATGACACCAAAGTCTAAAGGTATATCTTGCATTGCATACTGAGAGTATGTGTCTGTGTATGTTATACGTACCAGTGCACGCGCACTTCTCTGTTCCCAGAACGTTGCCGATGCACACTATCAGAAACAACAACGAAACACATGTACTCATCGTCAGCAGGGGCTTCTAGAAAACAAAAACAGATTTCAAACTTTTTAACACGCCAAAATTTGTATATCACGCCAAGCTGTGAGCGTGTCAACGCGCACTTTTGAACCTTGCAAACTTGCAGGGATTAAAGTCATATTTTTAAATCATTTTTCCGACAGGTCCCAGCTTTTGGTAGATAAGTCGAGACCCTTAAAACCAAGTAGCAGTTATCGGGAAATTTTTTGTAAAATACTTATTTATATTCATATTAGTTATCTTTGTTTTATTAACCACCTAATTGAGTTTAAATACATCAACCGGTTTCGAAAAAAATACCATTTTCTTCTTCAAGATGTCAATACTAACTAAAAACATATATTATTGTTTCTTTATTAGAATCTATTTAAATAAAAAATTTAGTACCTAACTCAAATCGATACTTAATACAAATTTACTAGTTAAATTTCGTTGGTTTTATATGTGTATGCAAAATTGACAATCCCAATTTTTTATCAAAACCATGACCATTTTCTATCAAATGATTAGCAAATTCTGAAAACCCACTACCCTTACTCTAATATTAAAATTTCTACCCGTTGCAACTAAGTTTAGAGACACCAAAATTGTTAAATTTATCATCTCTGTCTTTAGAATTGATGAGTAAATTTCCTATACTATTATTTGTACAAAATGCCGGTCTAATGTTTCGCGGCAGGTGTTCAGATATTTGATTGTAAAAGTTATTTATGTATAAAATCCTATGCCAGTAATTATTATGATTTATATAAAAATTAATTATTATATTCTTTTAATTATTTCACACGCGTTATTAACTGCTATTTTTTAAATTGTATTCAATTCAATTAAAAGTATTAAAATACTTAAAATATGTAGCGCCTAATTTCAAAACCCTTATTTGTTTATCTGTTATGAAAAATGAAAAAAAAACGCATATTTTAAAACCAAATGTACTGAGACAATTATGTTATGTAATTATTTTTTATGTACATTTCGTTCCGACAGCCATACCGGATTCTTGACCGCGTGTGATTGGCTAATTTCATTTTAAGGTGAATAGCGACATATACCTGTCTCCATTGGGATATTTTGGAACATTTAATGCTTGTAATAATATATGTAATATATATATACCAATATGAACAAAACACATATGCGCGTGTAGATGCTCCATTAGGTTTACAATACTTATCTGCCTCTCGCCCGCCCTCTTAATTTACCCTCACCACAGAGCACGACTTTTTGTGACTTTTGCACCGTCGAGAGGTGTGAAATGTCCCGCCACGAGGTCAATCGTTATTGTATATTCGGTTTCTCGCTGGTGCTTGGCGCTTCGTGCGAATCACCAAATGATGGCGATGGTAAAATATAAATTTTACATTGAATTTAAAATATTTTTTTATTGTACGTTTAGTAATAATACATTTATTATTTCGCCTTTATGACCGATTTAAAAAATAATCGTGATTCTGTTCAAATTGCGCGTCAATAGATTAATACGTAGTAATTTTTATCTATTGCAATAATTCCTGTAGTCATACAATAAAATAAAAAAATTAAAAATTATCTCTATACTCTATAGAGATATCTCATCTAGATAAACAGATCAGAAATCACAACAAAAAAATATTATTTTTTTTATAAATATACTTTTGATTAGTTAATATGACATCCTGATGTAGGATATAGTATTTTTTTGTAACCGGTTAGTGTAATAATTAAGTGTTTTAAAAAAAAAAAAAAAAAGTTAAATAATTCACATCAAAAATTGACAACATTTTGTAAATATTAAAAATACTAATTTAAATCATTTGTATTTTTTTACCCTGAACCGCAATTGGACACGAAACAACTTCACAATCTCCTAAAGCTATACTGAATCTAGATATCTATTCTATATATAATATATATACTTTATTTTAGAGTGATTTCACCAATTACAGACAACAAAATATGAAAAAATATACGTAAAAACTTTATTATTTTGCCGTGTGACGTTCCTGTCATCGGGTCATATTTAAATGTTAATCTATATACAATGGTGATAGCCATGTGTACGCACAAACCAGACGACAATACCTCGCGCCGCAGCCGGTCTGAGGACACCTAGAACCGACCGCTGTTCTTCTAACTAGCACCTCGGATGCATCTACTCGTACTTTTACGTTTGATAATGTAATAAACAATTGTAAATTCAATCTGTAAGCTATCGTATGTACACCACGCTCTAGCTGTACACGCAAACACGGAACACTATTTCTTTTCATATACTATAACACGAGGTATGGAGAGTGAGTTAGGTGCGTAGGTGGAGTCCTACCCACCTAAGGAGCTCCAACGAGTCTCTCATACCCGAATAAATGTCTTATTTAAAACATGATTCAACCCACTTCTAATTAAATGTGCATTCCTGCGCGGGCAGTTCATACGTTCACGTGCATCTTTAAGTATCTCACAATTCCACAAAACATGGTCAGGCGACTGTTCCACTCTTTTACATGTACACAGCAGGGCATCCACAAGTCAAAACCCAAACAGTTTCTTCCAGAATTGTCCATGCCTCGTCATCATCTGCCATTCAAAATTATTCAGGTCTGAAGGTTAGGAAGAAAGGACTAAGTCCATCTTCCCTACGTTACCGTAGCTCATCTTTCTTGCCTAATATTACTATTATTATTATTATTACATAATTACTAGACTGCAATCTTATAAGGTTGCTGGATGTGGACAGTCCAGGAGAAAAGCAGAGAGAAGATTTTCACCCACACCTGGTGACATAAAGAGTCACTAGTCACTAAAGAAAAATTTCCCTCTTCTGTCAAAGGTTACCGATCATGTCAATTTATGTTGTATTTGAACGGACGAACGCGAGGAATTAAGAAGCGGGACAGGACCAACTGGACACCGAGAAGAAGCACCACCCATCTGGATTTCTTCTTTCACATGAGTCACGGGTCTTCTGGCTTCAGAACATGTACTCCATTATTCCGCATATCTCGAACTCGCACTTCGTTGATGGCGCGAAGTGTGACACACAAGCCTCACACAACAGGTCTCAATTCGTTTTCTCGCCCAAACTCGACTGGTATCGATAACGCACCACTGAAAAGGTCGTGCTCTGGGTACGGGGAAGGGGGGTGATAAGTAGGTAATGGCGGCCCATGAGTATGTTATATAGATCGAACAGAACCACTTTAGCCAGTCTACTCTAATGAGTTGTTAAATATCTAATTTTTCATTGCGAAGAATGTATCCGAAGTATACAGCTTTCGTTGATAGTTGTTGTTTGTTCTCTCACTTATTGCTGTTAGGCCGCCAATGTTTGGTCAAACGAGACTGCATGACGGATGCCGCATCTATCATGGATTGCGAGACTAACAGTCTCATTCTTCAGGAAGTCCGTGTTGAAGTAAGACCCTCTACAACGTGCGGTGAAAGAATTTTCGCGTATTTTGAGTTTCTAGAAGAGATGGAAAAATGAGTAGTCGCTGGAGGTGTATAAAGATATGTGGATGGATCAGCAAAATGGACAGACAGAGAAATATCCGGAGCCTCGCTGCACAGCAAATAATGGAGGCTATACCGGATTGGCGCGTTATTGCAGCGCATCTACAATGTTCACCGAAGGCCGTATACATAGATTCGTTCCGTTTCTGAGACATCGAGTTGCTGGCGAAAGGCTGCGGCTGGAGTTCAGCACCAACTCTCTCAAAGGTATTTGAGATTCTGTAAAAATAAGGTAGATGGCTCTTTCAAATAATGGAACGATTAAATGTATTAATATAAAAAAGGTAACATATAGGTTCGAAAATTGTCGCTAAAAATATTGTCGCTGTAGCATAGTTGGATAATGCACCTTCTCCGGTTAGGAAAGAGATCCAGGTTCGAATCCCGGTGGCGCAACAACAATATTTTTCGATAAAATTGATTTTATATGTATATCTTTCTAATTAATATATTTTTAAATGATTGCCCACACCTGGTGCCTTCGCCCAGTTACGATGCTTTACACGACTCGATATCTCAAGGTTGTACGATGACATAAACTTGCACACGCGTCCGTTTAATATTTATATTTAATATTAATATTTACTTTGAAAACTGAAAACTAAGCGAGCGCTCTACCACCTTTCTACTGCCCCATCCCACTGTGGTATCAAATTATCGTATAGGACACAATACTGATTTTATTTTTTTATACATGTACCATATACATAATATAAATTTTAATATTAATATTTATATTAATTTCAAATTAAATTTAAAAGGTTTCACAAATCTATCACATGATAATAGAGTGCCATCTTACCAACTCCCCTGGTTGACGTCTCGCCAAATTGTACTATAAGAGTACAATGCTATTTTTTTAGACATTTTTTTTTGTATGAAACCACAAATTTTATTACACGCTAACCGGTTTCGCTTGGCTCAGTCTTCGACGCATTTAAAACTAACAATAAATGCAAAAATAGTGTACATAAAGAGTGAGATAGAATATAAAATTGCACGTGAAAGAGAGAGACAGAATACATATACAGTAAGACGGAGCATGAAGGGAGGGGAAAATACAGTTTCGATGGATATTAAATTGATTTTAAAGGAAACATACCTAATATGGGGCTAAGGGATAAATTAATTTGATTATTTAGAATTGGCGTACCATTATTTAATGCCTTTTTTCTATTTCGAAGGCTTCTAAATTGTCCAACCGGAGGTCGAACTCGTTTTTATGGAGAACTTTGACCCCTGTGCTATAATTAAAAGAATGGTATTTTCCAATAATGTGGTTGTAATATTTTGAGTAACATTTTTTTTAACCCTTCCCAAACCATGCAGTAACACAGGTTTACCATCATAATTAAGCCGGTAATATTTCAGTAAATACATGCAACATTAAATTCATAATTTAGATAATCCTGAAGAAAATATTAGCGCTTGGTTATGACTAGTGAAAAATCAATTATGAAAAGGGAATCGTACAAAAACAATTATTTTATGCATTCAATCCGTTGTAAAATTAATACATTGGTAAAAATACCATTTGTGATATGAAAGTCAGAGATCACACACTATTTTGACAGTGAAAACAACAACAAATATACAAATATAATTGTCTCTTTCTCACTAATTAAATGAAGAGAGATAAGAAGGAAGGACAAATTGTATACGACTTAATGAATGCTCTAAATTATGTTATTAATCATTTTTTCAAAATTGAATGCTCAATATTTAGAGTAAATCGTGCCATTAAAGTTATTTAAGCTAATAAAAGCATTTCTTCTAACTGTTATTTACGGTAACACGAGTTGACAGCATGGCTGCATTCGAGTATTTTATATCATGGTATGGTAAAGGTTAAATTCTATCTCCTCTCAGTTGATGTGCTCATGACTGAGCATCGAGGTTCTCTATTCTGCTTCTACAGCGCTGGCCGTTTGCCTCCAATCTTCGCGATCCTGCACCGCGTTTAGTGCGACGTGTCGCGTGTCGGACTCCATCTTCTGGCGACACGCCCGGAGTATGAAAGAATCCACGTCTCGAGGGCGTTGGGCATGTTCCTTTTCATCGTTAATTTTCAAAATAATTTACGAGATGTGCAGCACGTCGACACTGGTGCCTCTCGCGAGCCGCGCGAGCGCTGTCAAATTGTCGTATATGAATATAATTCTGAATTTAATAATTCATAATGTACAATACAATGTTATCTATAGCATCGATGAAATTTGTCAAAAATTGCCATGAAATCTTCTCTTTCAGTGATATATAAAACACTTGAATAAACACTGAATTGATTAAAGTACGTATGCAAATATTTGTCCAACATTGTAAAGATGTTATTTTTACTCAACACTAAACAAGCATACCGTCATTGCATACGTCACTGTATTATTTTTAAATCGAACCTATTGTGTCTTGGCTAACAAGTCATTGCGATTTTTTCGGAGGCTGTTTTCCCACCAAAAAATTAGCATTGTTATTATTTTTATTTTCACATTATTTTCGTCTTTAAGAAGCGAGGTACGATTGTTAAAGAAGAGGGGAGGGACAAGGGCTGAGAGCAACGAGGTACCAACGACGGCGTAAGATATTTTGGGGGACCTAAAATTGTTTTTTTTTTTTATTATCAGGTATTTTTAACTTTGCATCGCATAAAGTAGTGACAAAAATGTGAAAAGTTTTTTTTATATAATAATTTTTTTTAAATATGAATTAAATATATTAATTATAAAGATATACATATAAAATCAATTGTATCGAAAAATATTGTTGTTGCGCCACCGGGATTCGAACCTGGATCTCTTTCCTAACCGGGGAAGGTGCTTTATCCAACTAAGCTACAGCGACATTATTTTTAGCGACAATTTTCGACCCCATATGTTACCTTTTTGATATTAATACATTTAATCGTTCCATCATTTGACAGAGCCATCTACCTTATTTTTACATAATCTCAAATACCTTTGAGTAAACTGATAGCAGACGCCAGAAATTTTTTTGTTTGATTTTATTGAATATTTTATATTTTTAGTGTATGTTTATATAAAATCGTTTTATACATTTTGTTCACTAGGGGTCAAGAACAGGGTAAAGAAGTGAAATGGGACGAAGATGGCGGGGATCGGATGAGGGATCATATAGGCCGAGGGAGTTTATTGAAGGGTTTGGGATGGAAATTAATTTATCGCATGTATCGTTTGAGTGAGGGTATGTTTGAGTCTCCGCGAATAATTGTGTTTTTGAAAATTCTAAAATGTTAGTATTACTCGAACCCCAGATAGGGCTCGCGTACGTCAGTATAGGACGGATGATTGCTTTTCATGTCATCCATGAGCTCAACTGAGATATCTATCCTTCAGTTCCGACCTCGCTCCGTCAGATATCACCTTTTTCTGTCGCTCTCCAGAAATTAAATAAATAGTTGCTTGACTATTTTTTTAAATTCTCATCTTTTTTGTGCAATCGCCCAAGGTTCAAACATAATGTGTGAACCTTGGGTTAAGTAAGTTTCAACCTGTTAGCGCCATTTAACGCACTCACGCACGCACATCGTGTATGCGCGAATATGAAAATTAAACTGGCGTATCTACTTTCTTTTCTTTTCTTAACCTGTCCTTAAGCACGAGGAAGAAAGAAGAGGTCGTCGCAATCAACACGTACGTGTACGTTTGGAACTTTACGGATTAACAGCCGCTGCATAATAAGTAACCCCTAATGCTTAAAATCAGTATTAACTTTAATTCCAGCTAATACATCGCGAGTGTTAACAGTGTTTACACGTTCTGCGCCGCTTGTTCTTCTGATGGAAAGGAAAGAAACAATTAAATCAGCATCCAGACCGACAGACCGAAAAAGTAAGTGCCTTCCTATCTTCCATTATTTCCACCACTACTTATATACAAAAAAAAACTTTGAACATGTAGACTCTAGCTCTTTCTGCAAAAAATATCCCCGTGAAGATGGGACTTTTTTGAAACGAAACCTATAAATTAAGGCTGAAATTTCACAATATCAGAATGCACGTAGGTAAAAATCTTGTAGCCCGTTTCTTTCTGAACAAATTGTTTTTAACACCATGTTGATAAGATAAATATAAGCTGAGATATTTCAGTTTCCGCAAACCCTTTACATTGCAAAATATATTACGTCCAGTAAACACAAATATGGCCGCCACGCAAAAATCTAAAACAATAAAATTTAAATAATTTTCATTTTGAACTATTAATAAGTTGGGAGTTGACCCCTAATAATTGGTAGTTCAAAGAACCAAATGTTCTAGATGTCGGAAAAAACAGGATATTCGGAAGGAGGTTTGCACTCGCCACAATCCAGTTCTTCAAACACCTCCAAGGTGGACTGTAAATTTATCACTTTCTTTGTTAAGGGTCCTTTAGAATGCACTGTATCAGACGCGACGTAACCACACCGCTTGAAGGTCGCCGTTTGACTGCCGGGCGTGAGGGTAGGGTGGGGCAAGGGGGGCCTTGAGCGACCAATGTTGGACCATTACATTTTTTTTTTTTTTTTTAATTGACTTGCATACACGGAATACGTGTCACATCAAAATTCTTACTATTTTCAAACTAAGTTAAATGCTTGTGTTATGAGAGTAGTACTAACTTGCTGGTGATATGACATAATATATGATCAATATATATTATATATTTAGAAGTTCTTACATCAAAACCCTCATTAAACATGACATTAAAATACAACTAGAGTTGAAACTGAATGATTACTGAGAATAATTAGATGCGTTCAAAATGTATGGAAATTCTCAGAATTCCTTTTCACCTCATGTAAATAAAATTGTACATCTGTCCCCCATTATAGTTATAAATACAAGTTGTTGAGTTAAATTGTTAGATTGACAATGCCCTTGCAAGGCGAAACGCGTCTCAAGTAAATTGAACGAATAGAATTGCGCTTAGAAATGACTAATGAAAAACCAATCATGTGAATCAATACATAAAAATATAATTATTTTTTTTATTATTATTATATTTATCCTTTTTGGAATGCGACAAAAATGCCTTTACTAGTGTTTGGGACATATATTTATGCTGGAACGAAGATAATGTACTGTGCCTTCCACCTCCTGCCTCCGAGTCAGTCGATCGGCGACCCTGAACCGGAGCGGTAACAAGTAAATTTCGCAGTATAACAAACGAGTGAGACGCGTGTCTAAGTGTCTGTCCTGTGCAATCTGAAGGACCCTAGACCCTGAACGGAGATAGTGTTACAAAACCTAAAGTTACAGTCCACCTTGGAGATGCCGGAAGAACGGTACTGTGGTGAGTGGAACTTCCTTCCGAATAAACTACTAGTTATTATACTTTTACTATAAATATGATGGTGCGATCTCCGGGTCGCACTTCCCGCGGAATGGATTACGATAATTCCGGTTGTGAGTCGAAATCACCGCAGGGCGGGGAAAGAATATTGGGAGAGGTTAATTAGAGGAAAGAGATTGTATCCAAGGAACGCCGATAGAAGGAATGCTCGCCTCACTGCACCCACGAGGATTGTCGACGATCTCCGCTCCCGACCGAAGACGGTGATATCACGGCTCACCCACAAAACAAACAACACGATCACACAAAACAGTGCTCCACTGCACTGGAGGTAATTGTCAACAATAATAATTATATAACGGAGCATTCATCGCAAGTATCGGTGGCAAATTTTGATCTTACTTGATCTCCAGAACACAGTATGTAAGAGATCGATAGGAAGATAGTAGACAAGAGGACGATCTTTGTCAAGATGATCAGGCTTTTAGGGGTTGGAGGGTTTTTCTGTTATTGTGGCTTCATCACCCCTGAGGTAGAAAGAAATACTCTGATACAATAAAACTTTAATATTCACACAATAAAAAAGTAATGTTATTATTTAATAGTGATTAGGAAATCAGCTACCCCGCGTGGCTCTAGATAGTGTCGGTCAAGGACACAACCCCCTCTACTCGCCCTTGCTGAGGCCGAACGCCGAGGCATGCTTCTCTCAGTGCGCGTCTCCGATGGCACTAACAGTCCGCCATAGGCTGAATAAACGGCTTGACCGGTGTGTCGCCCAGCACAGCTTTCAACATGGTCCAGAAGAGGGAGAATTAGAACTATAAATGATATATGACACACATTGCAATTTTGTAAATATATTATAATTGATACATAAAAATGTTATTGCGGTGGACGACGTAACATTTAAATAACATTATATGTTCCATTTTTACTTATCTTAATAATGGAGGGTTGTAAAACCTTTATCAGGCTATTTAGATATGGTCACGAAATTATTAAGTATTTTTCTATTAACCCTTCCCAGACCATGCAAGTAACACAGGTCTACCATCATAATTAAACCTGGAATATTTCGGTAAATACATGCAACATAAAAATTATATTTTAGATAATCCTGAAGTAAATATTAGCACTCAGGAATGACTAGTGAAAAACCAATTATGAAAAGGGAATCGTACAAAAACAATTATTTTTCCATTCAATCCGTTGTAAAATTAATACGTTGGTAAAAATACCATTTGTAGACAGAGATCACACACTATTTTCATAGTGAAAAGAATTTAGAATTATTTCTTTCTCACTAATTAAATGAAGAGAGATAAGAAGGAAGGACACATTGTATAGGATTTAATATATGTTATTAATCATTTTTTCAAATTTGAATGCTCAATATTTTAAAATCATTTAAGCTAATAAAAATATTTTTTCTAATTGTCATTTACGGTAACACGAGTTGACAGCATGGCTGCGTTCTGATATTTTATACCATGGTATGGTAAAGGTTATTGAAATGTGAGATCACATGTGCTATTATACAATACGTATTCCTTCTAGAACAACGGATTAAAATTTTAGAGCGCGTTATCAACCTATCCAAATGCTGTCAGTGTGATAGAATTTTTTTACCGATTTTGACGGACAATACGGACATCCAACGGAAGAAAAATGTTATTTTATTTTAAACAAAATCATGTTTTAATATTAGATATCTCATAGAGACGAAGCTATTGTATTATATTATTAAAGGTATATATAAAAAATATGGGAGTAATTACAGAGCTTACGACCTGTCTTCTTCGCCAACTCTCACGCCTCAACCTCCATATTTATCAAATTATTTTGAAAATTCTATACACGTTAATACATGGACTCGCTTCGAGTACCACTACAACGTCGCCATCTATCGACCAAATTTGATAATTCATTTTAACACCATATTATATGTCAACTCAATGAGAATCTGATTTTTATAATATCTGTAAAATGTTTTTAACACATTATATTAGAATACGCCTGAGAAATCATATAAATATGGAGGTTGAGGGGTGAGATTTGGTGAAATAGATGTGATTGATGTGTGTTGAGGTTTATTATGACAATGACAATGAAAACAGATAGAATTAAAGAATGAATGAAGAATGTAGAAGGTGCATGTGTGCGTGAAATGAAATGAATTGGCGGTCTTGCTCGGCGAGCGCGAGCCGGCAAGACCGCCGTTGTGAAACGATGGAACTCGAGAGACCGCCTGGCGGTGAATTGAGCCAGACTTGTGGCAGCAGCCGGCAGCGCTGTCGCTAGCGTCGATGCCGACTGAGATGGCGGTAGATTTGAATTATGATCGCTACATATATAAAGTGATCACTTAAGCCAGCCGAAGACAGGTCGTAAGCCCCGTAATTACCCCCCATATTTTCTTTTTATACCTTTAAAAAATATATTAAAATAACATCGTCTCAATGAGATATCTGATAATTGTTTAATAACAGTGCCTTTGTAGGTAAAAATCCAGTAATTGTGTGCTCTTGGACATATTCTAATATTACTGAAATAATGTTTCATTAAAATGTGTACTCTATTTATATAACTATACATACATACAAATTATTACGATAATTTATAGATATTTTAACTTAAAATAATATTATTTAACTTTATTTAAATATTGCTGTGCGGGCCGCGCGCCGGGCAATGCAAGTCTCTCAATTTCCAATTCCTTAGAGTCTACGATACTCTGAATACTCTACATGCGGCTAGACCGCCAAATCTACTTCTACAAGTGCATCAGCGCTAATCGCTTTGACACTTTTACTAACTAACTTATTGTAATAAACATCATATGTGTTTTATATTAATACATGAATTGGAAGTGTAAAAAATTCTGATAAAAAACCTTCTAAACAATTTACTGGAAGTTAAATGCAAGCCTCCCCTTACTCCGCTCCTAGCATGTATCCGTAGTGGACGAAGGGTCGCTACCCCCTCCCCCGCGCATTGCCGGGTGAATTTTGCCAAGCCGAAATGACTCTCTCGCCTTGCGGCCGGCCGCCAGGCAGTTCCATATCGACCACCATCTTGTCTCGAGACGAAGCCGCCAGGAAGCTGCGATCTGCCTCCTGGAACACTCCGAGGACTCCGCCTTATATATGAAGCAAGCGACGAATATTCCCGCTACTCACAACAGCGGAGGCTCGCGTCCGTGAACTGGACCAGGGGCGGGCTCCAGATGTCGCTTGTCGCTTGCAGATGCCGCCACGCGGCCATGCAATCGGCCACAAATGTGAAGACAGACAAAAATGAGTGGAAAAAATGATTGAACAATTATCGCGCCCGCGTTTAACTAAGGTTTGATATAAGTACCAATAAGAATTTTCCTTTTTTTTAAATATTTCCTTGTGTCGTAAATAAATGTGTGAATTTGTATATATAATCTCGTGTTAATTTAACTCACCCTCCCGCCATCTTCTTGTGACCACTAAAAATGGTTGATTGCGCAACGACCGCAACGTTGCGTTCATATCACACCAAAGCTATTTTTAATAACGTCTCAGGTAGATAGATACTAAATAATAAGCTGTCATGCTCGAGTTCTAGACGCTCGTCGCTGTCATGAGCGGTGTTATCTATGGTAAAAATCCTTGTCTATTCTTGCCAACGCGTTGCTGCGCTGTCATCCAATCAGTGTGTTTCACAAATATACTTAAAATATGACATAAATACGTTAAATTTCAGTATCGCAAAAAAAATAATCGGTAAGTCAACTATTTTTCGCTTATATACACCGATATTTTAGGCATTTCTGTTGAATTGTGTGTATAAAATTGATTCTTCACTAACAAAGCGAAAACCTTGAAACTATGCCGTGTATAATGCCGTACAAATCGTGCAAGAATATATCTAAATGTGTGCATTAATAGATTGTGCCACCTGTGTTGTGTTACTGTATGATTTTACACGCGGTATAACAAAATACCAAACATTTTTTTGCTGTTTTAAATTTGCTTGTTATTTATTTTTACGAGACTCTTGGGCGAAGTCAGTTAGGTATGTTTTAAATTGAATCGTGAACAACATCGTTCGCGCCGGAATGTTAAATAATCAAACAATGTACTCAGTGGATATATATATTTTAACATTTGTTTCTTCTCTATGAGAGTAAGACTCGTGTATAGAGAAGGAGTATATACGAGCTAATTAATGTTTCAGTTAGTCTGTGTGCATATTTTTTTTACTTCAGTTACAAATGTATGATAGTCCGTAATTGTTCTAATTGTGATGGGGAGATTGTTAAACAAATTTGATGCCTCGATAAATATATTGATTTTGAGTCGCGGTATATTTTAGTTTTGGGATATCAATTTGATCTCTATATCTTGTAGATGTTTGAAAATTTGAATTTTTATTGTATATGTCTACTATTTTTGGTATTTTAAAATCTGTGAAAAGTTGCATACTTGGATAGTCTTATCATTTTTTGAGTGATTTCTAATTGTGACATTGAAGTTTTATTATGCACCTCCCCATCCAATAATACCGTATTGCAACATGTGACTGTACAAACGCGTAATATATTATTTTCAGATGTTTCCGAGTCTAAAAAATATGTAACTATAAACAAAACAAGAAAATGTACGTATAAGTATTTTAATATCTACCTCACTGCGCTTCGCCCGTGCTGAGAACAGTGTTACTTTTAAATAAGTAGCTCAAAGTAAAGATCTTGGCTTATTATTTGATGAAAAACTGTCATTCGTTTCACGTATTAATAAAATTACGAATAAAGCTATGAAATGTCTCCGTTTTGTATCAGGAACATATCAATTCACTGAAATCGCTTAAACACGGGCTATGGTTCGTAGCAATTTAGAATACTACTCAACAATTTGGTCTCCATTCTATATAAAGTGAATGAATTTAAATTAGAAAGGGTTCAGCGTAAATTTTTAAGGTTTATTAACATCAAACTGTGTATACCCGCTGAACAATTGAATCGTGATGTTCTAACGAGCACTCTTCATCTTATTTTTACTATCACTTCTTATTATTTTTATTTAAATTTATGGAATGCTGGACGTCCTTAATTTAACTGAACTGATTGTGTACTACGTTCCCACGTTCATATACTTATTTGTATAGGAATGCACCCACACAAAGACTCCACAGGCTTTGGAAACGATTTTGGTCTTGTAGATATATTCTTTCCATTTTTTTTTCCTATTAAATCAATTTCTATTTTATACACATGAATATCCTTAAAATGTCAAAACGTAATAATAATAATAATACTGGATAATTTGTATAGCGCCACTTTTGTAAAAACTTTCACCTTAAGGTCGCTCTACACGTAAACTGTTTATTGTTACATTATCTTTGTTTTTTTTTTTTTAATTAAAAATTGTTATTTAAACTAATGCGAATGATTTTTTAAAAGTGCGTTTTTAATTTATTCTTAAATACAATCTCTGATGCACTGTTTCTTATGACGGAGGGCCAAGAGTTCCACGCTTTTGGGCCTGCCGCCGCAAATTTAGACTTCTGACGACGGTCGGTCGGTTCTACAACCCTTCCTGCGGCTATAGTGGAGGCTGACCCGAGAGTTTGACCCTTAACAACACCACATCGACTTCATGTCACTGGCAAAACAATTCCCAAGATTGCCGATTGTCGATATAAAATCCCAGTCTGTCTTCATAAAGTCTCTGTTGCTGTTTACCCGGAGCCATGCTGTGTCCAAGCCACCTCGAGTAGGGGCTCCACGCTGAGAATTTATTTTATCGCAGAATTTCTCACTCTAATTGGTATTAATCTTTCAGGTCGGTGTGTCAGCGAGTCGAACCAGAGACTAGCATATCTATCGAAGACCAGTAGCGGAAGAATGGATCAAACGAGAGGATATATTGCCACCATCAAATCAAAACCTGGTGCCGACGTAGTTGCTGACAAAAATGAGAAATATTCCGATAATTCCGAAAATGGTCAAGAAATTGGTAAAATTCTTTATATACATACATTACAACATATCATTTATCAATCTCGAGTATTCAGATTTGACTCATTAATAGTATGCCTGTAATACACCTTCGATAGCGTTAAACCCTAAGATCCTTATTTTTAATATAAGCCCGTCTCACTCCTAGTAAAGACAGATGACCACTTTTTCAAGCGTGCGCCGATTCCGATGGCGGCTACATTATTTCTGACACAAGTCGAGCAGACGTAGCAAACATAAAACCTTTGTTTTAGTACTACGAGTTGCAGATGATTTCGGGTCATGGGCATTTCATGAGTAAACTCTTCGACTTGTCCGTGAATCGTGGTGTGTTGGCGCTCAGGTGAGGCAGACATCCTCATGGACCACATCCTCTGGGACTGGGTGATTATGAATTATGCACGTGAGATGATCTTGATTGCGGGATTAGAAGGAATAGATCATCGGATCCCCCGGAACGATGACCTATTTAGAAACGAAAGGAATCTCGGATATTTCCGGGTATTTATTAGGGTGCGGGTCTCTCGCTGGGGGTTGCTGGGATGGACGATTCTGGGAAGACCAGTGGCCAGAGAGACCTAACGGAGCATTTTACTAGATCTCCCTCGCACGGGGTGAATTTCTGCCGGACTGTGACCGAGTTCTGCGACAGCAACACATAAATGTGACGTCTATTCTCCCCTTTTGGAGGTGTACGATTTATATAGCTGGCTGCCCTCTGAATTGAATGTGATAACGAGTCTCACGTCAAATTGTACAGGTGTGTGTCGCTGGTACGATGACACCGGAGCCAACCTATGATGGTATTATTATGATAATGTTAATAATAACTGAATAAAAAAATATGTAATTATGACGAATTGAAACGAAAGTATAGAGTGTAAATAAATACTTAACAAATATTTTGATTTGTTTACAGGATATTTTGTTGAAATTGAAGATGACTCGCTTTCCGAAGACACCTGCCATTCGCTGTCGTCTGATTCTACAAAAAACACAATCACCCAGCATTGTAGAGAATCTTCAGTCATAGAACGTGGTGAAATTGTTAATATTAATCAATCTCTCGAAGAACAATCTGACGAGCACATGTTTTCCTGTGAAGACTGCGGTAAAACCTTCACCTCTGAAAAAGATGTAAAAGATCATATACTTTCTCAAAAAGGACAAGAAATGTACGTATGCAAAGTATACAAATACACGTGTACTAGTTCGCGGGATTTTCAAAATTATATTCAGAAACCTAAGCAGAAAAAAACGTTCAAATGTGAAATATGCTGCGAAATGTTCTATTCGTTGAACACTTTGAAATCGCACGTACTGTCTCACACTGGTGACAAGCCGTTTTCTTGTGACGAGTGCAGCAAAACATTTCTGAGCGTGCAAGGCTTGAGATCTCATAAGTTTTCCCACACTGGGAAGAAACCGTTCGGGTGCAGCAAATGCTATTACAAGAGCGCTAGAAAAGACACCCTTAAGAAGCACCTGCTGACACATACGGGAAACAAACAATTTCAGTGTAACTATTGCACGTACGCCTGCACGCAAAAATATAAACTAAACAAACATGTGTTAACTCACTGCCCGGAAAAGTCGCCGTCGTGTAATGACAACGATCAATTATCGTCTGGCAAGAGGGTCACGCGCTCGAAAACGCACGCTCATACTCAGACCCAAGTCGATATGTTGTCGTGCGACCGTTGCGCGTACACTTGTAGCGGAGAGAGAAAATTAAAAAAGCACAAATGCATTCACACCGGCGACAAGCCCTTCTCTTGTAATGACTGCGGAAAAAAATATTTCACCAAACCCGGATTGACGGCTCACATTTTAACACACACCGGACAGAAATCGTTCTTATGTTCCGTGTGCAGTTACATGTGCACGACAAAACTGGTTCTCGATAAGCATTTGCTGATTCACACCGAAGTGAAACCGTTCTCCTGTAACGATTGCAAATTCACATGCCAGTATAAGACATCTTTGAAGCTTCACATGTTGTCTCACACGGGCGAAAGGGGGTTTTCGTGCGATATGTGCAGCTACGCGTGCTGCAACAACACCATGCTGAAGCAACACCTGCTCACGCACACCGACGACAAACCGTACACGTGTCGCGAATGCAACAAATCGTTTCGATCGCAACAAGCTGTGCAGGTTCATATGCTGACGCACACGGGAGAGAGGCCCTTCTCGTGTTACGAGTGCAATCACAGGTCGACCACTAAATCCAGCTTAAAACGACATATGCTCACGCACAGCGGGGAGAAACCGTACGCCTGCAGTCTGTGCAGCTATAGGGGATCAGCCAAGAGCAATTTGAACAACCATATGCGCACACACACCGAAGATAAACCGTTTTCGCGAAAAAAGAGATTGAAAAAAAAAAACTTTAAAGAATTAACTAATAATTCAAATATTACTCAATAATACGCGAGCCATTTTTAAAGTTATAAATGTAGTACGGTAAATAACCCATAACAATTTATATCTGTAAAAGTAACTAATTATAATTTCGACTAAAAAATACCACCAAGAAATTACATCTGACGCACTCAAATTCTCAGAACTGATTGGCAGATAGAGCTACAGACAAATAAGACAAACGTTACTTTAAAAATAACCTTGCGTATGAAGGACAAATGTATAAAATCATTTATATCAATTGTTTGTGTAATTTTAAATCTTCTAATCTGGAATTTATAATCTCGTGGCCTTTTTTATATAACAGTTAAAACGGATGTTTTATAAAAGCCTAAATCCAGTTTCAAAATATCTATACGAAATACTGTGCCGTGATGACAAATAACTTAAAACTGCATCAAAATCGTTTCAGCCGTTCTCTAATTCATATGAGCCAGACAGATATATAATCTTTTTTATATAGCTATATTGCGATACAGTTAATATTCGTCTGTAATAATTGACAAGAATAAAATAATTATATAAATGAAATGTCATTAATATGCCAGTTTTGCCGTTCATAGCGATTATTTTAATTTTTAAACATTGTCCTACACACACGTCGAGTTATTCTGTCGCTAGTATAGTGTTTCGAGAGGTGCGGACCCTCTCATCATCAGATTCAATTGATAGCTGAGGTGTCAATTACGCGAACGTAGTTATGTGAAAAATTATGTCAATGAATTTTGTTTTTTTTATTGTGTATAACATTTTTTTCTTTTTGTACAAATCTCATATAGATTTTTTGCTTTTGTGTATTTTTCTCTTTTTTTATTTTATATACATGTGATGTATTTTTGTATTAATAATAGGCACGTATGTTTGAACGCGAAATATAATTTTAAATAAAATAGTATTTCTTTTAATTTCCTTGACTTTTCACGTCGGCACTGATCCTGGTACAAAGACTAAAACATCTACAAACAATATTGAAGAGAAATCATATTAAACTTCAAACTAATTAATAATTTTAAAATATACATGTTTGATTTTAATGCTGCCCTCCTCATACTCTTGATGTGAACGCGACGTTCTTGTCGTTGCGCAATCAACATTTGCAGTGGTCACGAGGAGATGGCGGGAGGGTAAATTATATTAATACTAGTTTTTATATACAAATTCACACATTTGTTTACAACACAAGGAAATATAAAAAAGAAAATTTTCATTGCTACTTAAATCTAACATTAATGAACGCAACGTTCTTGTCGTTGCGCAATCAACATTTGCAGTGGTCACAAGGAGATGGCGGGAGGGTAAATTATATTAATACGAGGTTTTATATACAAATTCATACATTTATTTACAACACAAGGAAATATAAAAAAGAAAATTTTCATTACTACTTATATCTAACATAAATTAAACACGGGCGCACTAATTGTTTCATTGTTTTTCCCACTCACTTTTGTCTGTATTCTCATTTGTGGTCGATTGCATGGCCACGTGTGGCTCGCCCCTGGTCCAGTTCACGGACGCGGGCTCCGCTGTTTCGCTCGCCATGTGGTCTCCGTGGCCACCTCCGGTCCTACGTTGTGAGCAGCGGGAATATTCGCCACGTCCTCGGATGCGTTCCAGGAGGCACATCGCAGCTTCCTGGCGGATTCGTCTCGAGGCAAAATGGCGGTCGGTGTGGAGCTACCCCGCAGCGCCCCGGAGCAGGTCCGGTGCGTTCGACAGGCGCAAAGCGAGAGAGAGTAGCTTCGGCTTGGCTAAAACTCACCCCGGCCAAATGCGCGAGGGAGGGGGCAGCGACCCATCGTCCGCTGTGGACGCATGTTAGAAGCGGGGCAAGAAGGGGCTTGCATTGTCCGCACGGAAATATTTGAACAAGCTAAACATTAATTTAAAATTCGTAATACGTGAACTTCACACGTGAGACGCGACCGTAACACTTTCTTAGCGTTCTTCAACATTCGGCGTCAGTCTTGAACAGTATCTAGCATCTCGTCGCTTATCGTGTTGCGTAATCTATGGTTTACACATTTCTCTATGGTTATCGTCATGCGGCGCGTTGCTTTCTGTCAACGCGTCGCGTTTTCAACATAATATCGCCAATACTAACTTAATTAGAATATTTCTAAAGTGAGTATCCCGAATTTCTTTCGTATTAATATATTCTGTGTAATTGCCGGCCGGAATATTAAATTTGTAACCTTGAAAGCTGATTTCATGTTCCACGCTATTTAAAATATGTGTAATTTGTAAAGTACTTATTAAGTAATTAAGATTCATAGAACAAATTTGACATAGTTAACAAGGCCGATACAGCTCAATTGATAGAACGTTATGCCGGCAATATGATTGGAAGCATGATATATATAACGTGTCAAATTCAATTTATCTCCTGAGAAATTGCCATCAAGATATAAATGTCCTACAGGGACGAAGCTATTATCTTTACGTGGTAAATGTGAAGCTTAAGTGATCGCGTTCACCTATTTGCCCATGCTACCACATCTATCAAATTTTTGGAAGTTGTATATATGCTATCATGTTGGAACATTTATTTATTACCATCTAAGTGATCACTCAAGCTAGCCCGATGACTTTCCGTGAAAAAATAATAGCTTCGTCTCTGTGAGACATCTATATCTTGATTAAAATATTTTAATCTATTGAAAATTAAGGGATTTTGTCGTATCCATACTTATTTACTTACCATCACGCCGTTTCACGCCAGAGAGGACAGAGCGCCACACTCTTCTGTCCCGACACACAATTCTCGCCGCGTCCACATTCATACATCTTCTCATACAAGCTCGCCGTCATCTATTTCTGGTGCCATCAACACTTGCGTTATATATCTTTCTTACCATTATCTCCTCATTCATTCGTTCCATATGACCAAACCACCTGTTGATCCTTTCTTAATCTTACTCACTACACTAACATCAGCTTTGCATTCTTTCCTTATTTCTTCATTCTTTACTCTGTCATATATAGATTTGCCACAAATACGCCTGAGTGATCTAATTTCCAATGCATTCAGTCTACTTTCGTTCCTTTTCTGCCAGCTCCAGGCCTCACTTCCATACGTCAGTGTCGGTACCAGGATTCCATTGTGCACCGCTAGTCTTGCCTCGGTTGATAAATTCCCATTAGATATAGTATCCTCAGATGCATTATAACAATACGTCATCACAATCACTTCTCTAATCGATTCTGCGAATGACACTAAATGACGTCACATCGCATTATCCAGGACCATTTTACTGCTTCCGTATCAGTTCTACTCATCGCCGTCAACTTGGTATTTTTTAAAACACTACTTGGCAACCATGCTATGCTGCAATGTGACACGAGCATGGCTGCCAACCAAACCAAACACAAACGCAAATAGATTAATTACAAGGTAGAAATAAATCAAATGTACACAAAAGTTACACCACTATGTATATATATATATGTACTCTTGGGGAGGACTTCATTCAGCAGTGATATGTGAAAATAAAACATTTTATTTTATTCTACTCGTTTAATTTACTTGAAACGCGTTTCGCCTTGTAGGGGCATTATCAATCTAACAATTTAACTCGACAATTTGTATTTACAACTATAATAGGGAACAGGTATACAATTTTATTCATTGTAATTTTGAGAATTTCCATGCATTTTGAATGCTTCTAATTATTCTAAGTAAACCATTCGGTCTTAACACTAATGATATTTTAATTACAGCTATCTAATTTTACAATCTATACGGCCATAGAGACATTTTTGGTATTCTGGAAATGATTCTTGGAAGTAGTTATGTAAACACAATTGTTTTTTTTTTTTAATAGTAGTAGATCTGTAACAGGAAAAAAGGTTTCGGCAGAATCAAATCCTCGAAATATTGCCTGTAATTTATGTAAGTACTTGTTTTTAATTCATTTAATTTAATCATCGGTTTGCTGGTTTACAGGTATGGAAGGGGACGCCTCTACCTTCGAGCCGGAAAGGGAGAACCGAGCTGAACTCTGCCAGGACGAAACTTCCTCCGAGGATGTAGACATATTATTTGTGGATGTTAAAAATGAAACGTCAGACGATGCTCAAAATGTCGGTATGGTTTTCAATTCAATTCTAATTTCTTAAATATTTTAAATTATATTTTGAATTGTTCCACTCTAACGTAGCAAATGTTCCGGTGAGGCATGCATTGCAAGGGTACCCAAATAGAATACAAAAAATCACATGGAACATGTTATAGTGTAACTTATTCGGGTACGGGTGACTCGTTGGAGCTCCTTAGGTGGGTGTTAGACCAGCTTGCGTGGGTGGGACTCCACCTACCTACTTCTCACTCTCCATACCTCGTGTTTTGCAACTCCGTTAGTCTGTCCGTGTAAGTGTGACTCAATCCATTTTGTGTCTCGTCCACTGACATTTTGATGAATGTATCCCTGAGTGTCTGCCTTGAACTGCTGCACCTTAATTTTCCACCTGTATGTAAAACTATGCTCTATGATTTTTTATGAATAAAGACAGCACTTATGGGACGCTGGAGGGTCTACATTTTAAATCTTAATTGCTAATAACCACATTGAATTTCTTTTCCTTTTTCGTTTTGCCTATATTTAAATATGTAATAGAATTTAAGTCGCGTATTTTTATTAGCTGAGTGGTATTATGAGTGGTACCGACAAGGAAGCCCTAGCTTCTAAACCGGTCCTCCCGGGAAGGGGTGAGTCCCCCCCCCCCCTCCAGCTGTCCTTTATTAAGTGTAACTTAAATAATAGTATTTTAAAATAAAATAAATATTTTTACAATCCATTCAATTTAAGTGGTATAATTTTTAAGTGTTACAAGAATTTCCTTACCGCGTATCATTTATTACAATTCCCATTAAAATTGCTCCATTTGTTTATTTCAATTCAAATTCGTTATCATCCACGTCGGTCCCTCACCACATGATCTCCATGAACTCCCGCCCTTTTGACTATGCTCCTCTTAGGGCTGTAAACCAGAAAAGTGCCTGTTGCCTTTTCTACTCGGTCCTTCGTCTTCCTCTCCGTCCTTCGACGTGTCCCATCGCAACAAGCTTCTCCAAGCTGTCTGTGATGTTCAGTTTATGCAGGATGGAGACATTCGTAGGTCTCTCTGTCGTATGCGTAACATATGTCTCCAGCACCACATCTATCCGTATTCTCTTGATTGCCTTCAGGGTCCATAATTCAACACTATACAGAAATATCTAATGCACCGGAGACTGCGATCTTAATACATTAAATAAATATCCATTAGGCTTATATATTTTTTTATCATGTGGGCTTCTTGAATGGCCAGCTCTAGAAACAATAATTTGACATACAAGATTTAGGCATTCTGTTGTGTACTTTTTTTCATATTTGTATGTTGCATACAATTGAATAGTGGCAGTGTAATTGTTAATTTAAATGTTTTTATTCAAATTTCTTTCAGAATATTGCATTGAAATTGAGCCATTCGCTCTGCAAGACCCAACTCCGGCCGAAGAACCGTTTAACCAGGATAAAATATTAAAAACAATACCAAAATTCAAGAAGACAATACTTTCTGAAGACAGTCCCTTCTGTTGTGAGGTGTGCAATTATGTGTGCACGAATTCTTATCTCTTTTATAAACATCTGCGAATGCATACCGAAGAAAAAATGTTCAAATGTGAGATATGCGGCTTCATTTGCACGGCGATAAGTACGTTAAAGTCGCACATCCTTACACACACTGGGGAGAAACCATTCTCTTGTGATGTGTGTAATTTTTCGTGCACTACTAAATCATCATTAAAAAGGCATTCCAATATTCACAGTGGAGTCAAACCATTCTCCTGTGATGGATGCTGTAAAACGTTTTCCGATAATAGATATTTAAAAAAACACGCTCTAACTCATACACGAGAGAAACTGTTTCCTTGTAAAGAATGCAGTTATATATCCATTGATGAAAATAAATTAAAAATACACATGATTACGCATACTGTTGAGAAGCCGTTCTTATGTGACGATTGTAATTTTATAAGTGCTACGAAATCACTTTTAAAAATTCATATATTACGTTCGCACGTGTTGAGTAAATCGCTCAAAAATAGTAGAAATTATTCTGAAGAAATTAACAGTAAAACACGTGTGAATACCAAAGCGAGTCTAAAGCTTCTCGCTTGTACTAAGTGTAGCTACATGTGCATTGACCAATCTAAGCTAACAGTACACATACTCGAACATACTCGAGAAAAAACAAGAAAGAATATCAAAATCAACGAAACAGTTCAAAAAAATGGCATCCAACGAACGTCTCCACTTAAAGAAGAGAAATCATTTTCCTGTAACGAATGTAGTAAAACATTTTTAAGTGTACAAGGTTTAAAGGGTCATGCTTTCTTCCACACTGGAGAAAAACCGTTCGAATGCGACACGTGCAGCTACAAGAGCGCCAGAAAAGATAGTCCTAAGAAACACGTGCTAACACACACTGGGGAGAAACCTTTCTCCTGTAAAGAATGCACTTACACCTGCGCACAAAAATTCCGATTAAGTCAACACTTGTTGACTCACACCAACGGCACCAAAATACTTGCAAACAAAACACTTTTAATAAAACAAGTTCCGGACAAACTCTTCTCGTGTAACGAGTGCAGTTACTCTTGCGACAGAAATTACAAACTAAAAACGCACATGTTCATCCACACCGGTGAGAAACCGTTCTCTTGTCACGTATGTGGCAAAAAATATTTAAGCAAGTCGGGTCTGAGGGTGCATCTGTTTAACCACACCGGACAGAAACCGTATTTATGTTCTGTGTGCAGTTTTATGTGTGCTACAAAACACAATCTTGATATACACACGCTAACGCACACCGGAGAGAAACCGTTCGCGTGTAATGTGTGCGCTTTTACATGCGCGTACAAATCCGCGCTAAAGCTGCACACGTTTACGCACACCGGCGAGAAAGCTTTCTCATGTCACAAGTGCGGCTATATTTGCTTTACTAATTCCATATTAAAGAAACATTTGGTTTCTCACAGCGAAGAGAAGCCCTTCCCTTGTAATGAATGCAGTAAAACGTTTAGATCTCAACAAACTTTAAAAAAACACATGCTCTCGCACACTGGAGAGAAACCATTCGCTTGTGTCGTATGCAGTTTCACTTGTGCCGCCAAGCTGACGTTGCAAACTCATATGCTCGTTCACACCGGCGAGAAACCGTTTCATTGTCATGCGTGCAGTCACAAGTGCACCACGAAATCCAGTTTAAAAAGACATTTGCTGACTCACACCGGCGAGAAGCCGTACTCGTGCAGTCTGTGCAGCTACAGGGGGTCAGCTAAAAGCAATTTAAACAAACACATGCGCACTCACACGCAATATAAACCGTACGCAAGAAAAAATCGTCGCAAAAAAATTCCGATTTAAGTAATTTCTAAAAATAAAACGCATTTTATCCAACCACAAATCAAATCAAATATTGCGAAACGCGTTTTTTAAGTGAGTACCCGTTTTTTTTAAAGAAGCAACATTATTTTACTACTGCACACCTTTAACTACTTCTCAACATAGTCGCCATCATTATTGAGACACTTGTCGTAACGGCCCTTCAATTTTTGTATTCCTTCGTTATAGAACGACGCCGCCTGAGATGAAAACTATGCCTGTACTCCGTCTTTGAGTTCATTATCCTTATCAAAGCGCTTGCCACCAAGGAATCGAAATATGTAAATCACTTGGCGCCAAATCAGGACACACTTGGCGTTGAATGTCAGCTGGTTTCATGTTTCGTGCATTCAAGAAACGAATCACGGACCGTATCTCAGTTGGTGGGCTGTCTTGAACATTTCAACCACTCACTGCGAGATGGCCACATTGTGTAAATGTCTCTAACGTTGCACGTGGTGAGTCAACGGATGAAGGAAACCATTGCGCATGCGCTACATCGCAACTGCAGTGTTACACCGGTACTTCCTTAAAAAACGCGCTTCGTGTTTTGTATTATTGTCTTTAATAACACATGCGGCTTATTTCTAATCTTTTCATACTTTAATCCTCTATCTCTCAATTTATGTAACAGGTAAAAGGTTTTTAGGAGACAATTAGGAGTTATTTATCCAATAATTTATCAGTATTTTTATAACTAACCATTTTTCTAAGTCTGTAAGCTTTAAATTTATTTTCCTTACAAATGTGCAAAACGGAGTCTTGACAACTCTATCCTCTGATTGTATTGTATTAGAAAAATTAATGACAGATAATATTACCTAATTATCTCTATAAATTTTCAACAACCCTTTCACTATTCAAAACATTTATAGAGAGAGTAAATAATTTATGAAATAAATTACTTTTCGAATCAAGTGAGAGAAATAAATTGACGCATTTGTAATGCGGTGCTGGTGCCCCTTGAACAGGAACAATCGTAGCAATAAGGATCCAAGATTTTGGGAACATCTCTTACAGAGATGACTGATGTTCTGAGACTCGATGGACCTATCAGATCAACTGCGAGCTGGAGAATAATCGTTAATGACACCGACAGCTATACAATGAGGGAACCGACTGGATAATAAATTCCCTTCAATAGTCAAGCAGTCACACAAGTCTACCTCTCGGTGTATATTTATTAAAATTACACTTTAAGTATTCAATTACTAGACTAAAAGTACGATAACATCAACGAGAACACATATTGTCATTTAAAATTGTTAAAAATTACATATTCCTCGCGGTAACACTAATTGATATTATGGCTGCGTACGGGTATTTTCCATCGCGGTATGCCGGGGTTAAATGAATGAACTGTGAACCCAAGAAATATGTATATTTAACAAAGCTTCACAAATTAGTCAACTTATCAAAAATTTATTTTAAGTAAAAAAATTATTTACATATGTAGAATTATATGGAATGCTTTTCACACACTAAAATATAGCTCGCGAATATTTTTTATACAAATAGTTATTAAATAAAAAATATATTTTTATTTAGCATAAAGATTGTACAAATGTATTTTTTAAATAAATTTGTTAATTATATTATATATAATAATATTCGTTTTTATTTTTAACTACAATCCGTTCGCATTGATATAAAGACATGAACTAACGCAATTTTTTTCATTTTTATTACCACAACGCAATCAAATAGCTCAGCGATTTTTTTTATAAATATGACTCGACTGGAACGAAAATTTTAACGCTGACAATATTATATGCGCTAATGTAAAAAAATGGGATTTAATTTTTAAAGAGTGAATACTTTTACTGTTGTGTCGTTAACTGTCGGATCTATGTTTCCACAATGAATGTGTATAGTATGCCCCTCGTCCCTCAAGTAGTGTTCCAAACCCTTCTCCTATGTCTAAACTTATTTCATGTATATTAATTTACTGCTCTGTGGTATAATAATTACATTTTTATTGAGTTGAAAGTTAGTTCATCGATATCAAAAGTACTGTTTGATGAGGATCCTTCGGGCTCATGTCTAACGTGGGCCCCAGTGCACCGTATTGGCTGCATTGACGTAGCTACGCCGTTGTAGTGAATATCAAGTTTTCATATAGCAATAGATAAAAAACGACTAATTACAACGATGATGACATACAATTCGTTAAAGGACAGCTGGAGGGGGGGAACCCACCCTTTCCCGGGACCGGTTTAGAAGCTTGTCGGTCCCACTCATCAAAGCTAATAAAAATACGCGACTTTTATTCAATTACATATTTAAATATAAGCAAAAGGAAAAGAAATCTCCAGCGTCCTTTAAGTGCTATATAACATAAATCCATAGAACATAGTTTTACATACAGATGTAAAATTAAGGTTGCAGTAGTTCAAGGCAGACACTCAGGGATACATTAATCAAAAAACACATAAAGTTAGACTTACCATAATTATGAAGCTCTAAACAGGGACAATAATGGCTTCGCATTTGATTTTCGTTACACCAAATTTTGATTCAAAGAATTTTGAGATTAATTAAGTCGACAGTTTTGAAATGCTAATGAATCATCGATATTAAAAAATGTGTTAATATATGAAAAGCTTGCGACAGCCGAACGTGATCTTCAAATATATGCTCGCCCAACGTGTGAAATAGAAAATTCTGAAAAACATTACTAAAAGCTTTTTCATAAACGGGTAGTATTTTTGCGGATCATTCGAAAATTTGCAATTTCTTTTCGGCATTTTAACCCTTTTGTCACCAAGCGGCCAGAACTTCCGTGCGGTGCGAAGCGGGGTATAGAAACACCCCAGATCATATGCATACAAACGATAGTAAAAAGTTCTAGATGGGCGACGTCACCGGACGCCTCTTGTCCGAATGCCGCCAGTCGCGATATGGCTGTCTACCTCGTTCGCATCTGTGGTATGGGGCTACCCAGAGCATTAGTTAGAGTGAAACTAATTAGCACATTTATTTAACGATGAGACGCAGAGGTATGGTATCGACTCGCGCAGGTGCATGTACCGTGCGAAAATCACTGGACCGAAAACAATATTTTTAAATATTACACGCTTAGAAATTAGAAAATTTGAAGAACAAAAAATGACAAAATTTTCGTCACTATTTCCGTGAAGATTGGAAAAAATAAGAATGAAATCTCATTCATAATTTAAATATATTAATTAGAAAGGTATACATACAAAATCAATTTTATCGAAAAATATTGTTGTTGGCGTCTGCAATTACAACTTCACAATAAGAATGTGTTCTCCTAATAATAAAGTTGTATCAATGTGTCCAAAATTTAATAAAAATGAATTGATAATTCTGACGTCCGCTATCAGTTTACTCAAAGATATTTGAGATTCTGTAAAAATAAGGTAGATGGCTCTTTCAAATAATGGAACGATTAAATTATTAAACGCTAAAAATATTGTTGCTGTAGCATAGTTGGATAATGCACCTTCCCCGGTTAGGAAAGAGATTCAGGTTCGAATTCCGGTGGCGCAACAACAATATCTTTCGATAAAATTGATTTTATATGTATATCTTTCTAATTAATATATTTAATTCATATTTAAAATATCACAGAGCGTCTGTTCTGAATAATTACAACTTCGCAATAAGAATGTGTTTCTCCTAATCATTCATAATTATTGAGTTTTCGAGTTTAAAGCGATCTATGGGGAATGTGAATACCCCGCATCGGGAAAGCAAGGTTAAACACAATTTTAAACAGGTTAGGTTAACACCTGAAATTATTTATGTAGATAAATTACCCGCTGCTTCGTCAAAACGAAATTACACTGTAATAACAATAACATCACAATAGGCCATATAGACATAACTCTCAAGAACCATCCGATCCAAAGATAACTAGTAGCAAAACCTACGGATACACTTCAGTGCCAAAAATGAATACCAAATTCGGTCAACGAACTTTCTTGTTTTGTGCACCGCGGATATCTAAAGGGTTGAAAGCAAAATTAAACTAATTTGTCATTTGTGCTAATCTACTACATACTCATTGTTGTCTCCAACTATATTACAAACAATAATATTTTTATAACTTACGATTGTAGTTTTTTTTACATTATACTTACTACACTTCATAACGATTGTACCTTAACAATTACAACTTTTTAAAACTGTTACTGTTTACTCAAATGATATAACACCTAAAATTTTCGTAATATTCATTACGGCGTGTTAAAAATGAACATTCTTTGGTCATTTCTTAATGTAGCCGTTCGTCGTTGTAATATTTTTGTCTATGGACGTGGCTTGACGCATCCGCACCGCCAGCGTACACGTTTTCTGACATCAAAATATCAATTAATTCGTAAATCTAACGTCACAACTGAGTAAGTAACTAAATTGTAATTAGTTCACGACACTTTTGACTGATTCTGTGCACAATTTGCGTCCTTGACGTGTCCGACAACTGCGTTCAGGACTATCACTCGCCGCTTTGCTCCTGAACGGTTCGTCTACATTACTTCATTTGCATATTGGGGGTAATTGATTACTTATCTGTCCGGATCTGCATTTAAAATACTATTTTTGTATTATATTAACTGTAGTTTTAGATTGCATAATAAACTTCAACCAAAATGGCGGACAACTGTCAGATTATTTCGAAAAATATCTCCCGTACCGTAAATATAATAAGAATAATCTTTTTTTTAATGCAGAGATGACTATTGATCCCGAGACTATGATAATTGTTAAACATAATTCAAATATCTTTAATTTAAAAACTATTATTCTGTTTTATCCTTCATCCAACATAAATATCGAAAGCTGCCAATTCATCTATGGTTGTATTTGTATAGATTCTGCATGTACTACCTGACTGCGCAAGCGCAATGTGAATTTTTGGCGTATAGTACTTACTTAATTCTTTTACTAATATTATTGTAAATTAAAAATAGCAAAAATAGTAAAAGGCTTAGTAAAAACATGAACTATTTAAATGCAATGCGCACGACTTTCTCTTCACTTTGATATTAAATTATTTTATACAGCAATGGCACTGCTTTCGGACAGGGAATGGCGTTTGTAAAACTAACTCACTGCAATGTAGCACGACCTAGATTAGTGTATACAGAAAAAAACCAACATGGCGGATTATGGGCTGGACCGAAAATAAAACGTTTCGCCTTATAAGGGCGCTAGAAGGGGGGGACCCACCTATTCCCGAAACCGTTGTACAAGTTTAAACTTATTTTATCGGCTCCACACACAGTGCTGCAGAAACGCGAAATCTACAGCCTAATAAACACAAAAGAAAGAAGAAGAAAAAAAACAAAAATAAGAGATTGCGAAAACGAACAGAGATTTTAATTTAAACCTTCCTGCGTCATTTTAAGCGCATATAATCAAGTGTTATGTACGGAAGTAAAGAGACCAGTAGATACAAGACAGCCATTAAAGGGTTAACTACTAAGTACACTCTCCCATGAAGGGTCACGCCACACGCGGTACAGGCCCGCACGATTTGTTTATTTTAAGAATTTGACTTATGAAAATTGAAGTGTCCGCGTTCTCGCTGACACGATCTTGTCGTCATCTGCCTAATATACCCCATCTCGTAGTCCACGATGTGATGAAATCCCTATACAGCTTAAAATTCCTTGCACTACTGATCAGGTCCGCGTTTTAAGGGCGCTATCAATCTAACAGTTTAACTCGACAACTTGTACTTGTAACTTTAATGGGGGACAACTATACACTGTTATTTGCGTGAGATGAAAAGAGACAACATTACTCACTGGAGTTCTGAGGATTTTAATACATTTTTTAATGGTTTTAATTATTCTAAATAACCATTCTGTTTCATTACTAATGATATTTTAATATCTTAGGTAATACGTATTGAAAATGACAGCTATATAATTTTACAAGCTAAGAAGATATTTTTTTAATAAATGCAGTAATGTCAAATTGGTGATCTTGTTCCAGAAACAACAGAAATAACAGAAAAAGTTTTCGGCAGAATCAAAATTCAGTAATTTTAGGTTTTTATTATTTTTATTTTTATTTTATCGAGCGATTTTGACAGTGTGAACATAATTACTATTTAACATGTGATACTAATAATGAAAATCCACAAAAATATTTAGATACATAAGTATGTCTAGATGCAGAAAACTATTGTTGCGGTATAGGGAGAGCAGCGTGTGTTTTCATAGGTAGAATGAATGGCCAAAATTCAGATTGTGCTGGTTCATAAGAAGAACCCTTTGAGAGTAGTAAAGCTAATGTTGAACAAGTCAATTTCTGTAAATTTCTCATTATGGTATTTGCATGCCCGGTGAATGAATGAATTTAATATGTAAGATGTTCTACTTCTGGGAATGTGGAAGAGTGCGGACTGCCGGGTCGATCTAGATGGTGCATGGAGAGATATTAATTCTAATTGGTTGGGGACAATCGATACGGCCTTGCAGTAGTTTGAAGAGAAGTATTCGGTCAGCACGTGTTCTAGGGTTTTCATATTGTGGAAGTTTGCCGCATGTAAATAGGAGTTGAATGATAGATTAGATCTAACATTCAGATGTGGAATAAACCTATTTTGTGTTCGTGCTAATCTCGCAATATATGTGATCTGCCATGGGCTCCAGATTTGAGATGCGTACTCTAAGTGGACTACGAACGAATGCGTGATACAGTATTTTGAGGCATTATTTATTTAAAATATTATAGATTTTGGAAAATGTCAATTAGGGCAGATTTATAAATGTTAAGTTGTTAATTTATTATGTTATTTATATTTATTTAATGCTTGTTAATCTCTAACTCAATTTAATTTGAAACCTTCGGTTTCAAAGTGTAGTGGTTCAGATTGGTCGCCTATTTTGTGATGAACGATATTTTGCGGATTGAGAATCTATTTTTCTTATTTGCTAAGATTTTTTATGTTCTGAGAACCTTTGCATATAATTTCTACCCGTTTGTCCTGTGTACACAGAGGACATTTTTTTCAACCTTACTCCATTTTTCCATATAAACTGAGTTAAAATTGGCGCTAATTATGTGAATATACTAATATATGTATGTATTAGATAAAATAATTGCAATATATAAGTATTTATCATACGCAAAAATAAAAAATGTTTTTTCGAAGAACCTGACGTGAATATGTCAACACGTGTGTGTGTGTACGTGCGTAGAGGTGCGGACGACACAGTGCGCGGGGTGTCTTTATGACGTCATTTGTGATGGTCCATTTTTTTTCTCATTTTTAGCATTTTTAGCATCGCGTTATAGTTGACCCAATTTTTTTTTTTTTTGCGAAAGTAATGTTATTCCTTCATTTAAATGCGTCTCAAGTAAATTATGCGAGTAGACTCAAAAACAAGTGTTTTTTTTTTTTTTTCACATTTGTGATAATGGGGTTGTACGAACTTACCTCGGAAACTGTGAATATGACCGATATGGAAGCTGCAGCTCATACAACGGTCATGAATATGAGGTGGGTCCACGCTCACTACAGACTATCCCTATCTTTTCTAGCAGCATTCCCAGAGGGAATAATACACCTGAATAGCAATCTATACCGATTTTCCAGAATGCACTGAATCACCAGGACTCAAGCCTTCCAGTCCGGCCACCAGCTGCTGGTGTTGTGACAGAGACATGGATTTCTCAAAGTCAGACATGTCTGCCGTCAAGCAGGAGCGGGAAGGTAGTCGGAGCGAGGACGATGATGGCGGCGATGACGCTCTCGGGTCTGATGTTGAGGTGGTTTACCTCGACGTGAAGAAAGAATGCCTGGAGTCTTCTGGCAAATGCGGCCAGAAAGTCGGTAAGAAATTTAGATTGGGGTACCATCTCGCAGGTATTTAAAACTGATCGTAAATACAAAAACAGTACACTTATATATATATATGTATACATAAAGAGGGAGATAGAATATAAAATTACACGTGTAAGAGAGAGACAGAATACATACACAGATAGACGGAACATTAAGGGAGGGGAAAGTACAGTGTCGATGAATATTGAATTGATTTTAAAGGAAACATACCTAATATGGGGCTAATGGATAAATTAATTTGATTATTAAGAATTGGCGTACCACAATTTATTGCCTTCTTTATTTCAAGGGTTTTTTTGCACTCTTTTTGTATTTATGATCAGTTTTAAATACGTTCCTGATGAAGTTTGAGATAAGCGAAACCGGTCGACGTATTTGACTAAGTTATTGTTATTTAATATAATATGTCAAACCACAAACTTTTTATAAAAATATTATTAGTTTGATACAAATTAAATTAATCAACTAAAAAGATATACAGAAAAATTATATTTACCGAAAAAATATTCGGTTGCTACCGGGATTTTAATCTGAACATTTTTCCTATCCGAAGAATCTAATTTTGGCATTAGTTTTTTGAAAATGTATAAACGAACGTTGGGGACAAAATGACTGCAAATGCAGTCGCGCTCGCCGCGAGCGCAATAAATTATGCTGGTCTGTGTCATCTCTTTCGCACGCGCAGGTTCAAGTTTAAAAAATATATTATTTTACAATGGTAATCGATGTAATCGTTTTGATCTCTTTGAAGAAAATGTATCTTTACTTACTTATTTACTTACCATCACGCCGTTCCCACGCGGGGCGAGGACCTAGAGAGGATAGAGCGCCACACTCCTCTGTCCTGACGCAGAATTCTCACCTCATCCTCATTCGTAAATCTTTTCACACAAGCTCGCCGATTGTCGAGGCTTCTAACAGAACCATCCTCCATTATCTGGTTTATCTGGTCGTGCCAAGTCTTCTCTATTTTTGGTGCCATCAACACTTGCGTCATATATCTTTCTTAATCTTACTCACTATGCTGACATCAGCTTTACATGCTTTCCTTATTTCTTAATTCTTTACTCTGTCGTAAATAGATTTGCCACATATATGTGATCCTGAGTGATCTCATTTACACTGCATTCAGTCTACTTTCGTTTATCCATAATCTGTGTGGTCACCTTCAACAATTAGAATTCACCACATTGTTGCTAAATAAGTTTCACTTTAAAAACAATGTCTGATCAAATTGCGTGATAAATAATAATTATTTAAAATCATTTAGATTGTGTTTAATGTCATGATTTTATATATTTATCTTTATTTTTTCAGAATATTCCATCGAATTTGAGGCCTACGTCTTGGACGACAGTCATTTTCTATCCAAAACATCAATCTCGGGTGAAAACAACGCGACACAAAGTATTCCTGAAGACGTGCATAGTTCGAATGCTTCATCTGTCCATAAAATTACGATAGAGTCGCCCTTTGCTTGTAAAGAATGCAGTAAAACATTTAAAAGCAAATCAGTGTTTAAAAGGCACATGCTAAATCACACTGCTGATAAACCTTACACTTGCGAGATTTGCAGTTACAAGTGTGTCAGCCAATCCATTTTAAATAAACATTTGTCATCACACAATGTCGACAATCGGTTATCATGTGACGTATGCAGTTTCGCGTGCGAATCTAGGATAATGTTCAAATCTCACATGCGCTCTCACTCTACAGCTAAACAGTTCGCGTGCGAGATATGCGGTTTCGTTTGCGCTGCCAAATACAATTTGAAAACTCACGTTCTGACGCACACCGGCGAGAAACCGTTTTCCTGTGACGTGTGCAATTACGTGTGCACCACAAAATCCTCGCTGAAGAGGCATTCCAATACACACGTTGATGGAAAACCGTTCGCGTGTCACAGGTGCAGCAAAGCGTTTTCCGACAAGAGTTATTTCAGAAAGCATTTGCTGAATCACGCACTGGAGAAGGGATTCTCGTGTGACAAGTGCAGTTACATGTCTGTGGATAAAAACAAATTAAAGTTACACACACTCGCGCATACCGGAGAGAAGCCGCTCTTTTGTAACGAGTGCAGTTTCACGTGCGCGAAGAAATCCGCTTTGAAAAAACATGTGGCTTCTCACACAACAGTAAAACCGCCATTACACAATGAAACAGAGTGTAATGCTTTTGTAGAAAATATTTTTAAAAAACTTGATGCACCTCTTTCTCGAAAGAAACTGTTCACTTGTAATAAATGTAGTTACTTAAGTATCGGCGAAGATAAATTGAGTAAACACATGCTGTCTCACTCAGATGGAAACGATTTTGAAAATTGTCCTACGAAAGAATCACATTTTTCGTGCGATGTGTGCGTCGACATGTTTTCTGACGAGGCCAGCCTCAAGAAGCATTCTAAAATGCATGCACCAGGAGGCTCGCTCTCGTGCAATGAATGCTCGTACACGTGCTTACGACAATACAATTTGAAACAACACCAGCTCACGCACATCGACCGGAAACCGTTTGTGTGTGAAGAATGCTGTAAACAATGTTTAAGCGCGACCGGTTTGAAAAATCACATGCTCACGCACGCTGAAGGAAAACCGTTTGCGTGTACCGCGTGCGATTACGCGTGCATGAAAAAGAGCAGCCTTAAGGCTCACACGGTGAATCATTCGGATAAGAAGCCGTTTCCGTGCGCCGAATGTAGTAAAACTTTTTTTTCCTCAACCGGTCTGAAAAATCACATGTTTAAGCACACTGGGGAGAAATTATTTTTGTGTACAGTGTGCAGCTACATGTGCGTTAAGAGTTACAGTCTCAAAACGCACATGCTGACCCACACCGGAGAGAAGCCGTACTCTTGTAAAGAATGCAGTTACACTTGCGCGGAGAAAGGCAGATTAAAGTTGCACATGTTCACGCACACTGGTGAGAAACCGTATCGGTGTACTGAATGCGGAGATAGATTCGCTTATAGCAGTAGTTTGAAAAAACACAAGCTCACCCACGCGCAATGTAAACCGTTTCTCTGCAACGAGTGTGCTTATACGTGCGTCGTGAAGAGAAGTCTAATAGAACACATGCGCACGCATACAGGCGAGAAACCGTTCAGTTGTGATGAGTGCAGTAAGAAATTTGTAAGTAAACAAGGTTTAAAAAATCATTTACTCAGCCACAGTGGAGAGAAATCGTTCTTGTGTAATGTATGCAGTTATTTATGCTCTAGGAAATCTTCGCTCAAGGCACACATGCTTTCTCACTCGAAACAGAGGCCTCTGTCGTGTAACAAATGCGCGTATTCGAGCGCCCACAGGGGCTCGTTAAAGCAACACATGCTCACACACGCGGGAGTGAAACCGTTTTCATGTTACATATGCAATTATGTATGCGCGACGAACGCAATGTTGAAATCGCATTTGTTCAGCCACACTGGGGAGAGGCCGATTTTCTGCGACCGGTGTGATAAATCGTTCAGAACTAAAAACGTTTTGAAAACACACTTGCTCTGCCACACCGGCGAGAAAGCCTTCACGTGTGAAGTGTGCGGTTACATGTGCGCCAAAAAACAGAATTTACAAAATCACATGCTCACCCACACTGGGGAGAAGCCGTACCCGTGCCACCTGTGCAGTCACACGAGCACAACCTCGTCCAGCTTGAAACGGCATTTGCTGACTCACACCGGCGAGAAACCGTTTGCGTGTGAACTGTGCAGTTATAGGGGGTCTGCTAAGAGTAATTTAAATATGCATATGCGCACCCACACGGAAGATAAACCGTTCTCGAGGAAAAACCGTTTAAAGAGAAAAAAGAAAGATGTGGTTTAGTTACAATTGTTTTTATTTTAAAATTAAAATTTCTTGTAACTTAATATTAACCTAATTACAATGAAAAAATATCCTAAACTATTGGTCAATGTATTCACCGAGCATTTTTGAGACCAGGAGTCGAGCTTAACAGTCCCCTCGTTGAAGAAGTGTTAAGTCATCCGTTAACATTAGGAGTACCACAAGGGTCAGTTCTTGGACCTATCCTTTTCATTATCTATATAAACGACATTGTAAAAATGCTAAAGCATTGCAAAATAAGATTATTTGCAGACGATGCACTCATATACTTCGCGGGAGACAATTTGCAACCATGACTTACAATCTAACAATACGACAGAGAAAGAAAAAAAAACGTAAAAATAGCTTCGTCTCTATGAGGCGTCTGATATTTATTTAATAACAATGCCTTTATAGGTAAAAATTCAGTAAAACATGTAACGGTATAGGATTTGTACATTGCATGATCATTTTCGACTAGTAATTGAATCATGCAGCCAGCCATGCAACATTGTGAACTAGATCTGGTATCCCTTTGTATGAAACATTTATAGGAGAGGCATAACATTTTGTAGTAAAGTAGATAAAAGTTAACTTCTACAATCGTTGTAATTTGTCGGCCCGCGCGTTCTATCCTGTGAATTATTAGTTTGGCCCGGCAGCTACTGAAGGCCTGTCTGCCGTAAAGGTGCGCATCAACGCCGGGGAGGGCTGGACCTCCATGCCGAAAGGCTTCTGGGCCCGCGCTTATTTCCTCCTGCAGAATATCACTCGGCTCTAGTTATGTTACCAAACTGCAAAAACATACTTCCGATTAATATAAATTCAAACACCTGAAGCCCTAGACACGCGTTACTACCCAATAGTCACACATGTATAAAAAGGCTACTTTTAATGTGTAATGAATTTAATGGCCAATGGTTTTATATAATTAGATTAACTTTAGTATTTCTACATTCTGAACATCAAGTTATAAAACAATATCTTTTTTTTTCTTACACCAGTCTTAACACTTAATGCTTAATAAGTCAAAACAAATACATGAACGTATACCTAGTATCCTTTATATACCCGCCGTAAAAACAAATTATGCCCAAATTTTGACAATATATGTTTTTATCAATAACTCATTTGAATCTCGTCCGATAACATTTATTTGTATCTCTAATTATTTGGAAAAATTTAATAAAAGAGTTGCATCTCTCCCGGTCAGGAAAGAGATCCGGGTTCGAATCCCGGTGGCGCAACAGCAATATTTTTCGATAGAATTGGTTTTATACAGCATAAAACAAATATTTATAGCGTAATTCATATTTTTACAAACACCCGGGTCAGATCTGACCCACCGCCGCAGAGGGGGTGTTTTCTTAATTATTAAAGCAATCCTGGTGCCCAGCAGAGCAGTGGGCGAACACCGCCGGGAGACAAGCTGGGCTGAGCTGAGCTGAGCTGGGCTGAGCTGAGCTGGGCTGGGCTGAGCTGAGCTGGGCTGGGCTGAGCTGGGCTGGGCTGGCTGCCCAACTATAGACAAGCCGAGGACCGCACTCGGAACTATTAACGCAGTAAAGGTATATAACAATATAATGGCGCGTGTCCACGTCAGAGATTTCTATACTACAGAGCTCAGCGCGAAGCGATTTATGTATCATCATCCGTTACAGTTGATCTTATTTGATTTTAACAGAAATATATCATATTTACATCTTTACACACATTGCCCAACTAGGCAAGCCTGTTTTAGGGCAAATTATATATATATAATATTTTATAAAACCAAAACTCATCGAAGGCAACAAACAGTAAGATCGAATACATACATAGCATATAATGTGAAAATATTTAAGGAGAGATAAAAAAAATAATAATAATAAAAAATGTACATATATAAAATATTTTTAAAAAGCCAGTAATAATGCAAGTCTTTATATTGTAATATTAATTAAATATGTGGTCCTCGTGTTAAAATGAAATGCCGCATCAGTGCACCTGTGTTAATGGTACACCGACCGCATAAATATATAAATAAATAAATACAATATTATTTCGTACCAATGGATCTCTACAGTAATCTGCCCCCCTCCTCTGTATCCTGGCTGAGGGTCCGGAGTGCTGGGCCAGGCACCCGGGAAGTGGTAGGAGTCACCTTTACTGTAATCACACACAAATAATGAATATTAGGAAGAGCTGTCCCCGTTTCAGGTTCCTCACAAATAATACAGAAGCAGCAGTGACCAGTGTAGTTCCTACCCTAACAGCAGGGCGGTCAGGGGAGGGGGACGTCGGCCATTAAGTATTAGGGGTAGGTACCCACACGTAGTGTCGTCGTTTTGATGTTATACAATTTTGACGTGAAAAAACCTTTAAAATTGGTTCGAGGTATGGGGTGCAAGTTCAAAAATCTGTCCGTCGCGAAAATAGCTCACAATCGGTAGATGTTAATGGTGTCCCTGGATTGGGATGGAGGTAAAATGTTGTTGGATGGCACCAGCCTCTCTCCCTACACGTTCTGCTCTGTGCACATTCCCTTACAATTAATGTTAAATAAGTTAGACATGAAATGAAACACTCGAAGGGTGTGGAGGAACTCCCGTGAAGTTACAAGTTAGACTATTTGAAGAGCTCTGTGAAGGGATACAAAGTAGTGACAGATCCACACTGTGCGAAGTACTTCAATGAACTACTTCGCTTCACACTTCGCCTGCCACTGCAATACTTCACACGATACGCGCACACTGGCAACCGACGGAGCTCTCACCCAGCGACGCACTCAACTAACTGCCAACTGTGTAGGTAGAGAGAACGAAACTTCGCGAATTACCAGACGGCCTTCCTGCCCACTTCATGGAGTCCATTGAAGCGTGTGCTTCGCCAAGTATTACACTGTGTACTTCGCTCTTCAGACACTTCATTGAAGGTTTCATTAAACGACCTGCTTCGTGTAGTCTGCGGTACCAACACACTGCCAATGAATCGTTCATTTTGCACGTTTAAAATTGATGAACGTGCACTTCGTGAAGCGTTCATTACAAAATAAAGTCGTTCTTTCGCTAACACAGAGGGGGCAGCACAGCGCCCCTGGCGGCCGTCCCGGACACCCAAGAACGGGCGTATGGCCACAATCTCCTAGTCCGTCCCATGCTTATCCTATTTGTTAATTCCTAGACCACGCTTCTAGGTGCTCCCGAAGGTGAAGGTGGGGTTGAGTCAGGCGGACGTGCAGTTGAATCCATCTCTATGGGTATTTCATTACCGGAGACCTTTAGACTAATTTAAAAAACTATTCTGTTTAGATTTCATGTTCTACCTACATATATCTAAAGTATACATAAATTAAGGGGCATAAGGAACATAATTGATGTGAGACGGACCTTTCAAGGTCGAAGGGCGCATGGGTGAATATAAATGAAACTACAAACTTGCATAAAGGTAGATTTAACGTGGAGCATGGTGTCATTCGTTGTCTATTGTATTTCTTTTGCAAAGCCGAATGATTAACTGATGCGTATCGACCTTCATGGTAGCTCCAGCCCAGGAGTCAGGAGATGACAACTCAGTGCATGCAAGGGGACCCGCTCAGGTAGACGATGAGGATGGAAAGTTTCACTCACCCTTGTTGATCGAAGTCACAGCTGTGGAACGGGACCTTGTCCACCCTCCGGAACACGTTCATCCTGCCACGAAAGCGGAATGATTCCAGGAAGCATTTTAAGATCACGTTACGATCTTTGATACGGATCCCCATCTGCCACCCCTGGCCGGATATATCCAGGACAGACCAGATATGTGTTGTGGGATCGACTCCTTCAGGGAGTGTAAAACTTAAGTATACCTTCCCGTCTATAGTCTGCAACACGGAGAGGAACAAGGAGAGTCAGCCCTGATGCACATCACAAGGTAGGTACACTAAGTGTGGCGCTGATTTTAGGTGTGATTCATACATTTTAAACTCTTATGGCCCGTGTCCACGATGATCTCTCAATGAGACTTTGATCTGCGCGAGTCGTTAAAGGTTCGCGTGTACTGGGTGCGTCACTCTAATTCGCGGGAACAACATTCGGGCTGATGATTCATACATCGCAGTTTTGTGCGCATCCTGTACACTCTCAGAGCCTGGTTGAGAGAGCTTCGTGGACACGGACCTAACAGATAATTGGAGTGAGACACAGAACACAGTAGCGGTCGAACCACGATACAGCTGTGATCAAGTCTGAATTTGAACATTCTACTTTTTAGCACAATTAAATTGTACGAAAAATTATTTAAATGTTTATTATGAAGTGACACAAAATTGTAAAAAACCAATACAAATACAACTGACGCATTATACAATGAAGAATAAGTTGGATTGTGCTTTTAAGATGTGGTGTTGGAGACACATAGGTTTTAAAAAAGTAATTCTTTACGTGTTCCATATGTGGTTTCTACCGCTTGCAACACCACTTTGATTGGAGGTCCGGTAAAGTATTTTCAAATCGGAACAATTAAATATTACATTTAACGCCTAACAGTTTTTACATTAGCCGATATCAGATGTCGTTATTAACAACACACGGACGAAGCTCTCTTCTAGCTATTGATATCAATAAGCTGCATTTATGTACATTTTCTGGGCTATAGTCACAACGTTTAGACCCTCGAAGGTATAAAACCCAGAAAACCTGATCTGCTATGGACAAGTACCTAATAATAGCACATGCAATCTTACATATTATGTATTTAAATGAGAACAATATGTCATACTTGGACTATTGATATGTTTACACATGAGATAGATGAGATAATCTTAGAGATGTAGTGAGATACATCGCAATACCATTCAACACGACGTTCAACCTCAGGATTTGACACGTGCACACAGACGTTACCTAATCAGACCTATTCTCAAAATTTCAATATTGAAATGAAGGTGATTGTTACACCTACCCTCAAAAATAGACAGTACGTAAATTAACGTCCGTGTTATATTTGAATGAGAGAGAGAGAGAGAGAGTGAGGGAGATAAACGTACCATAATCTGTCAAAACAAAAATGACAACAAGATTGGCCGTGATTCTTCTCTACGACGCTGCGGATGAGGAAATCAATAGGTAATTTATGAACAAACCTTTTTCTGTGAACTTTGAATACTGTATTAGTACTTATTTTAACTAAAAACTTATATTTTTAGTCGAAACTCGAGAATGGAAAGACGTTTGCGTGATTTGTGCAAGCCGATGGAAATTCCAAATGGGAAATTTTTACTATACCGCCTTGATAACGACACCGTTATATATTTATTTGAAGTATTAACTCCCTTTTTAAGAGTTTCAAGGTATTCAGGATCTATAACACCACAAAAAAAGGTAAATGTTTTGAAGTAATACTCACTACTTTTTAGGTTATTTTTCGTATTTTTTTTTATTGTACTTTACAAAATTTTGATAATTAAAGTGTATTATTGCACAAGAATGACACTAAATATCGATTTTTAATTGCCATGTTTATACTGAAAGTAAATTGATAATTTGAATTCTAGGTGATAACAGCTTTAAATTTTTACTCGCACGGGTCTTATCAACCCAAGGCAACCATTGCCTTGGCTTGTCACAATCTTCTGTTAGCAGGTGCTTGAATGAAGTGACTGAGGTAATTTGTGAACACTTGCTAACAGAATGGGTTGTTTTCCCAACAAATGATGAGGACATTTCCACAGCGCAATTGCAGTAAGCACACTATTTCCATATGGCCGGATATGATTCCTTCTTTATTCTCTTTAAGACATGAATCTTTTCCCATGTAAAGTTGCTGTCAAAAAGTCATATAAAAGATTAATAAACTTATTTGATTAATTATTTAGTATTTTTAAATGTGTTAAAGCTAATTTTTTTAGATTTTTTGAAAAATTCAACTTCCTCAGTATAGTTGGATGTATTGATGGAACTCATAATCAAACCCTCCTACAGAAATAATAGACAAGCCTATTTTAATAGAAAAGGGTATTACAGTATTAACGCACAAATTGTAAATATATATGGAATATTGGGGAATTATATTATATCACAAAGTTATTAAATTTACTTTTTAATAATTATTTTGTTCCAGATATGTGGAGCAGATGTTAAGATTTTGTCAGTTAATGCATTGTATCCCGGGTGCACTCACGATGCAGCAATATGGCATACATCACAGATTAGAAGATTTTTGGAAAATCGAAATGCTAGAGGTTGCTGGTTACTGGGTAATTTTTTTTTATAATTTCATAGTGAAAATATACAAATCGTATTACATTATTTGGGCATAACGATGACGTATTGCTGAATTTTCAGGTGATTCTGGATATCCATCAGAATCCTGGCTTCTCACACCTTACGAAAATTCAGGACTTAATACACCAGAATCCAGATACAATAAAGCCCCCATTAAAACAAGAAATGCTGTGGAAAGGTGCATAGGACTTTTAAAATCAAGATTTCGTTGCATTCTGAAGCACAGAGTTCTAAACTATAGTCCGACTTGCAGGGCAAATATTTTATTCATGTGCTGTACTGCATAATATATGTATCTCCAGAAATGTCCCACTACATGATGTTGCTGGTGATGGGTGCATATTTAACAGTATGTTATGATTTACTTTAATTAGTTTAACGATAAACACAACACTATAATTCTTTTTAAAATATTTTTATTTATTTACAGATGTCATTGGACCAATTAATGATCATGCAACAAGCATTCCAATTCGACGGCGGCAAGTCAGGAATGAAGTCATACAAGAATATTTTAGTTGAATTTTTTTTTTCCTTACATTTATAAATTTGACTTATATACATTCAGTAACTTTACCCAACCTCTAAAGTATTATTACATTTTTATCTTGTAAACAAACCATTTGTGAATATATAACCATGTCAGTTTTCTTTCCTGATTCTTTCTGACAGATGTAATAGAATCAGGGGATATTCCTTACCTATACATATTATTAAATTCATTATGTGCAACTCATATTTTTATTTAATTTCCCTTATTTTTAGAATATTGTAAATAAAGGGATAACAGATATCCTTCTCATACTTTTTATTTGGAAAGAGGTTTTATATATATTGTATACGTATACACAATTAAAACACAGGTTTAATGTTATGTTTTTATATAATCTTATAAATATTATTTCACATTTAACTGTAGTAATAATAAACAAATTTGTCTGCATACATTAATAAAACATTATAGATCTATCAAAACAGTAACTATTTGATTAATAACATAAAATAAATATTAAAGTGGAAAGTAGTAAAATCTTTTTCACGTTATCTGTAGAAATAAAAAACAATCAGTCATTACTATAGGAATATAAAACTTTATCAGTCAAGATGTGTACATAAAATAAATAAAAGCGTTAACTAAGTCAGGCGAACCAGGTCACCTTCGCCCACCTTGGCAATAATTAACCATTTCTTAATGTAAACTATACTTGATACAAAGTTGACTATTGTTGCGTTTAGAAGTGCAGCGCGGCTTTCCATTTTCTCAGCATGATATGATGCTTGCATCTGCATAGCTCTTTCTGCCATGCAGCTTCTTGTCGTGTAAGCCCGTGGTTGTGGGCGTGAGCGCAGAGATGGCCTCGGTTATTGAACTGAGCTACGTGAGGATCCTGTCAGAATATTGGGTGTTGCAGAACTATATGGCGATGACGTTGCAGAAATATCTGGTGATGCAGAAATATCTGGCGATGGTGAAATGGATGCCCTGCTTTCTCCTTGTATATTCTCTGGTAGGCTAATGTCCGGAGAAATTCCAATCTCTTTTAGCTTTGGATTTCCAGTGATTCCTAGCATCCTTTCGACTGCTAGAAATCTCTCGTCCTCTTCTGAGAGACGTAATGTAGGTGGTCCCCCTACCGTCTTCCTGGAAGTGATTTCTTGCTCTTAACGTTTGCGCGTAATTCTATAAAAGACTGAAAATGTGCTATATGAGATAAAATAATTAAATGATAAACCACATAATCCGGGAATAAGGAATATTTCACTACAAAATTCAAGCAACATATGAAAATGAAGTAGTATGAAAGTAAATAAATATTAATTTTGAAAATAAATAATAATTTTATCACTCACTTCCTTTCAATACCACATTGTTCTTTGGAATTTCAATCCAGTCCACCATCAGGCTTCTCCGTGCCGACGACATTTTAATTCCGCGGTGTGCCGACATATCTATTTTCTAATGCAAAATATTTATTTTCGTAAAACAAAATATACGTTTTCCTCTGTTTATGTTTTGAAGTAATAACCATAGAAAATATTAGAATTAGGGATGTCAACAAAGAATCGATTTCGCAAAAATACCGACTTTCTTGTTCTATGAGAAGTATTGTTTTCAAATTCCATGCAGGATCCATGACAAGTAGATTAACACTTCAAATATAACCATTTTGCTCTTGTTAGGGTAATTTATTCGATAACATCGAATTCGTTATAGAAAAAATAATGGTTTCACAGGAAACGCCTGCTGTTCTGACTTCTGTATATATACCGCTGCACTAAATTATGCCACAGTGGTGGAATGGGAGATTCCTGACTGAGCGTTACTTAGTAAAGAAATATCTAGCATTGCAGGAATGGACGCGTGGATTTCTCCTTGTACCTGGTAGGATAATAGTCAACTTTTTATCAAGTGTAGTCTACATTAAGAAATGGTTAATTATTGCCAAGGTGGGCGAAAGTAACCTGGTTCGCCTGACTTAGTTAACGCTTTTATTTATTTTATGTACACATCTTGACTGATAAGTTTTATATTCCTATAGTAATGACTGATTGTTTTTTATTTCTACAGATAACGTAAAAAAGATTTTACTACTTTCCACTTTAATATTTATTTTATGTTATTAATCGAATAGTTACTGTTTTAATAGATCTAATGTTTTATTAATGTATGCAGACATATTAAACACATAAAAAGGATTTATTGATTATATCTGTCTAATGCAATTTCGATGTGTTTTTCTTTCTGTGTACTATATGCGGAATTATAATTACTATATGCGGAATATTGGTTATTTTACGGTAAAATTAAAATTTTCATATATTTTTAGAAAAAAAATTGTGTTCTGAATGGGCGTGCATAGATTTTTCACCATATTCAATGTTTAAATAAAGTTCGTACGATTGACCGATGATTATTTATAATGAAAGCATAAATATAAATGGGAACTATTTAATAACGATACGTATTAGAAAGTACAGAGGTGAAAACTGTTCCTTTATTTAATCGCGCATTGTCCCGCATCGGATCGGAATCTAAAAAAATATGTTGATTAACTAAAGACGCTGGATCGTTAAATACCGTTTTATTTTATTTTTGTAAAGTGCCCTTCGTAAAAAAAAATTAGCGAATCAACAAATTATATCAGTTGCTAAACCAAAAAGTTTGAAACATGGTATAAGTCAATGAAAATACTTATTAATCATGCGTTTCAGAGAGACAGCTTACTTATTTTAGTAAATCATTAATTCTTGTATATTTATAAGAATATGTATATAAGACATTTTAAAAATTATAATCCGTGTTTATTTTTCTAACAGAATAAATAAAATCATGTACTGATGTCGATGCTTGCGAATACACAACCCTTTTTCATGTCTATTTGGTTATCGACCAATCAGAAGCCGACTACACCATAAATAAAATATACAAGTATAGACAACAAACATTAGCAATATTCGCATAACCAATCGTTGAAATTGAACCTTTGGTTTCACGTCACTCAATCGTAGAATACGTCAAAATTGACGAAGTATACAATGTTATACAATAACGGAGTAGATCATGGTTATTGAAATTGATTTGAAATTGAGAATAGACCCGATTATCACCATAAATCTGAACAACTATCTATTCTGGAAAAGTTGCCAAGTTGAGAGTGAAATACCTAATGACGCGCTGGCGTGGGGCCCTAACCATAAGTAGCCCTCCGGACTGTCGGTGGAGGGCTGGGGCTCTAGCGTGGACGGACACAGAAGTACGGTTTTGTTTTACAATATAAAATTTTTACTCACCTTTCTATATAGGGGATATTCCCCAGTTGGGGATATAACACCTATTCCAAGATCCCTTTTCGTCTCATCATCCAGCTTGGACCTAAACAGGAAATATATCCCAACATTAGTGTCGGCCACATCGCACTCGAGGGGCACTGCGGCCACTCCCAGGGCCGACCTTGCGGTGCCGGACCTACATCGACTCCACAGCTGATAATGGTCAAGTCTCAATGGAATTCTCTCAGCGTCTATCCCTAACACCAGTACAATACATAGTCAGACAGCGATAGTCGGCATCGTCGACTGCTGAAATGCCAGCTCCAGTTCCAGATGAATTTCGGATCATCTATCCTGTTACTTTTGAAGCAGGTTACAACATTTGAAATACACGATAGAATTTAATTAAGTAGACTAAAAAGGTTAAAAGAACTGGTTCTTTCTGCTGTTCATAATAGATGCCCACACCTGGATGGGGAGGAACGTCATACAAAATTGTACAACAATCGAAAGTAGACTGAATGTAGTGGAAAGTAGATCATCTAGGGAATTCATTTTATAGATTCGAAAATAAACAAATTTGGAGATAATGTAAAGCTGATCTTAGCATAGCGAACAGGATTAGAAAGGATCGCCTAACTGGTCTGGGCATGTATAACAAATGACAAAAACCAACTTCAGGGTCCTGTGAGAAGCCTCCACATCACCGAGCTGGCATGAACAGACAAGATAAGGTGAGAGGTGACTGGCGAAGCACGGCTTCAACAGCGGGACTGTGTGGCTCGAGGACAGATGTGATAAATGATTATGTGGAGTATTATATTATTACGGATTAGAAGTGTAATTAATATTGTACAAAATGATCTCACACGAGCAATTCTTCTCGAAGTTGCACGGCTGCGAGCTGGCTGCTGAGGCGGTCCGCCTCCTCCTGGTGGGCCTGGCTGCTGGCTGCGAGCTGGCTGCTGAAGCGGTCCGCCTCCTCCTGGTGGGCCTGGCTGCTGGCTGCGAGCTGGCTGCTGAGGCGGTCCGCCTCCTCCTGGTGGGCCTGGCTGCTGGCTGCGAGCTGGCTGCTGAGGCGGTCCGCCTCCTCCTGGTGGGCCTGGCTGCTGGCTGCGAGCTGGCTGCTGAGGCGGTCCGCCTCCTCCTGGTGGGCCTGGCTGCTGGCTGCGAGCTGGCTGCTGAAGCGGTCCGCCTCCTCCTGGTGGGCCTGGCTGCTGGCTGCGAGCTGGCTGCTGAAGCGATCCGTCTCCTCTTGGTGGGCCTGGCTGCTGGCTGCGAGGTCTTCAGACAGCTGAGATAATAGTGCCAATAGTGAAAAAGAGCCAACCAAGTATTGAGGCAAAGCGGACCCGATGCAGTGCAGTTGGAGTCCTGCCCGGGAAAGCAATAACCTGATCATATAATCAATAATCTGGTGAAACCTAAAATAACAAAAAAGAAGTCAAACTTAGAGTTGAACTGAGTGAATGCATATTCTTCTAGCTCCAGTGCCAGCCTTAATGGGGCTGATAATAATTAAACAGCCCTGCCGGAACGACTTCCATCGGTAAACTAAAAACAAACGTAACAGAAGAAACTCAAAATTTTGGATTATTTCAATTTTCATTTTGCGCGTATATCAAAACAACGCAGACTTGACAAACTAATACAATGTATGCTGTACTGTGTTATCTATTTCTCTCTCTCTTTTTACCAGACTAATTGGATTTAATAATAATAATTGGATTAGGACTGGTCCTAATCCCTCACCTATATTCATGGTTTGATTTTTTCTGATTGTAATCTTAATATTTTTTTTAATCTGTGGTAGCTTGTAAAATGGTCTTTCTCCTATTTGATGCTCTTGTGTAACTTGATTCTCAGTTGTTCTGTTAGTTCCTCTATTAGTTAATAAACAGGTACACTTACCTTAACCACTTTATTTTCTAGTTTGTTCTGAGCAATGCCGTGATCTGTACAGAGGTTTTGGAGTCTCAGCAGGTGAAACTGAAAATAAATTCGAGTTTAAGGTTGCGTAGTTAGATTTACGAACAATAACAATTGAAATAATTAAATATTAGCGCCATTGTTATGTTTATAGAGCACATAACAAAATATGGAAACCAAGATGGCGATGGTCGTGTCAAGAATGGAGCATCCAGGAGATCCGTCTCTGGCTGCAGGGTGCTGCTGAAGGGACATATTGCATCGTGCTCTTCAGCTCTACTTGACGAAGAGTGTTTTATGACGGACGAGAATAATTATTTTAATAAAAGTACCTCTTCAACGCGCGCTACCTCCGCCTTCAGCTCCCTCTCCACAGCCAGCCTCGCTGCTTGCTGCTGGCTTGTGGCGTTTATCCTGTCAAAGGTGAAAAACAAATGTAATGAGTAATTGGCTCGACCCGGACAGCTGTCCGGAGACACCGCGGCCCGCAGCACCTACCCCGGCGGGCCGCACCCCCGGCACGGACAATGCGCCCCCAGAGCGACCCTATACACGCAGCGGAGATATTCTTACATCATATAGTAATCAAGTGTTT
>CM062872.1:8010903-8041701 GCA_031772225.1 Eubasilissa splendida | reverse complement strand
GCGATTCCAATTACTACATCTTATTACATCCGGCGCAACTAAATACTAAAACTGTTCTAACACCCGAGCAGCTTCGCAGAAATGTCTCTAGGGCCTGTTTGTAGTCAGCCCGCCGCTCTGCCGATATTAACATACACGTGTTTCATCAGTGTTGGATGATTTTGGAAAATTCTTTATCGGGTTCGAAGATTACTATCAGTCTGGAGATCTCGTCGCACGCGCCTCGCATTATTTTTAGGCCAAACTGTTCCGCATTCCATATGAAATAGATACAAAAAGAATCAATTATACGGGGTGATAAACCTCAGAAGTGACAGTTTGTATCTGGTTAAAAAATTTCCACTGGACACCCTTTGGATGTGAAATAAAAAAATTCACATAATATATTAAAAAGGTTCTAAGTTTGTGAAAATGTGCACAGGTTTAGAATGCGCCGGGGTTTTGCTGTATCGTACAATTGCATCTTAACAATATCTATCTTTATTTATCTGCGTGTCGTGAGCGTCTGCAATTCTGCATTGTGTCAGGTTATACACATAACATCACGCATAACGCACATGTGAAGTGAGCGCTAACACTTGTGTGGCACAATGTATGGCACATATAAACATAGTTTTCATGTACTTGTCACACTCGAGTTCTACACCCACGCACCCTTGGCGACATTTTGTACAAGTTTTAATAACGGCAAACCGTGTCGTCTTTTCCAATGTTGCTACTGTAACGGCGACCGATTGTAGTCGGAGGGTAGACAATGCGCTTGTGCAGTGAACATTGTGTTTATAAATTTTACAAGCGCGTATTTATTTACGTATGACAGATTTAATTTCGAAAATTGATTCTTAGTATTTGCAAATTTAAAAAAACATAATTATTATTTTAATCTTTCAACTGCCGCGAGCCAATTAAAACTGTGCACGCCGTGCCATCCGAGAACACCAAACATATCGTGATTAGTGAATCCAATTTTGGCTAGATAATTGTGGGATTAGAAAACTTAGCCATTAATATAATATTTATTAAACGAAATTGACAATTAACAATTTGAATGTGAAATAATTTAGCCAAAATAGTAATCCCGAACGTTTGGGACTAATCTGGACCGAGATTGTATTCCCTAATCGTAATATCACTTGACTCTTGACATAGCGATGTAAAGGTTCCATCATACCGGTTGGGTTTCCATTCACTTTGTTGTCGGGAATGTTGGCGAGCAGTCACACGAACAGTGCGCGGCCAGTCTGCCTCTCGGGGGCCCTGCGATCTGTCATACTTGAATGAATACGCCCGCGGGCGTGAGCGCGCCGTGTCCCCTAGCCGGGCTAGTCCCCACCTCACCCCCCCCTGTGCCCGCAGAGTTGGAAGGCGCGGGGCTGAGCGAGTCCGACTCGGAGGAGAAGGCCGAGGACGGCCAGCCGGGCGGGGAGCTGCCCGAGGAGGGCGGCGTGCTGGCCATCTTGAAGAACGTGTACGCCGACGAGACTTCGGACCACGTGCCGCAGGTGGGTCCCCAGAAAATGGTTTTTGTACAGTGGAATCTCGGTTTATGAACTTAGTACGTTTTCTAAAACTGTTTGAAAACTGAGTTGTTCGTAAACCGAAACAATTATCTCTATAAGAATCAATGTATAATGTATTAATCTGTTTAGGACCCCAAGAAAATGTCCATCTTTATTTTCTACTTCTTGCTTCAAATCCTATAAAAGCAATACACAATCGTGGTTTTAACAAAAAATGAATTTGAAGTAATAAAATGAATGTATAAAAATATGTAGTAAAGTGTTATTGCTTGGAAGGGGACTCTCCTTCCACGAAAACATCGGCTGCTCGAAGTTCATCAGGTTTCCGTCTCACGAAAAACCTATCCAATAATATTTGTTTCTTCTTGCTTTTTATAATGTTGCAGAAATGAGATTATCATTAAAAAGATTTGATAAAATTCTATCATGTTTTATAGTTTTGCGCATGCGTCGAGATCTTAGTCTATGGAGCGCGTGACTGCCTGCCCGTTTGTAGACTGAAGCTTTCTTTCATCGAGAGTTTTGTTCATAAACTGAGGTTCCACTGTATATTAATCGGCGGTGATTAAACAAAATACGAAATACGCACGGTAAAGTGCAGCCGGAGCATTGAGTCTCCCTCATGATACACGTGGAATACAAACCATATTACTAATAAATAAATAAGCCTCCAAGTCAGCTGGTATCTTATTGTATTCACCTTGGGTTATTCAATAGGAAGAGGAAGAATAAGAATGAAACAGTGGCGTGAGCGAATTGAAACAAACAGTATATGTGGAGTAGCATAGATTTTATTGAATGTGGAAACACGTCCATACTCCACAAGCTGCTGCATTGCTGTTGGATGAGGGTGGAGATGCGCAGCTCAAGGTACGAGGGACCTCCCAACTGACTTTTAATACTATTTTTCACTTTTCGATTGTTAGCTATATTTTGAGTCCCGCCTCCGTCTATTTGTCGGTTTGTTCTCTTCCAGTCTGGCGAGGTCATCGAAGAGCTGGGGGAGGAGAATAAGAGTCTCCTGTGGTTCCTCATCAAGCAGGTCCGGCCCGGGATGGACCTGTCCAAGGTGGTCCTGCCCACCTTCATCCTGGAGCCGCGCTCCTTCTTGGACAAGCTGTCTGACTCCTTTTACCATTCCGATATCCTGGCGAGGTAAGGCAGCGTCGGCTGACGCACTGAGACAAGTTGAATATGCTCTGCCACCAGACGTACACATAATACATCTATTATCTTCACTGCTAGGGCTTGCCGCCAGAGCGACCCGTACGAGCGCATGAAGACCATGCTGACTTGGTACTTGTCGGGGCTGTACCGCAAGCCGCGCGGCCTGAAGAAGCCGTACAACCCGGTGCTGGGGGAGACCTTCCGCTGCTGCTGGTTGCACCCAGACTCTGACACGAGGACCTACTATGTGTCGGAGCAGGTTAGATTTGTATTTAGTCCTAGAAATGGAGTTTATCATGTGGTTTGGAATACAATTCAGAGGAAAAATGGCATTGCAATATATATACATATTATAATTGTTTATTCACAATCATTGCAGGTGTCTCACCACCCGCCAGTGTCGGCTTTCTACGTGTCAAACCGGAAGGAGGGATTCGCCATCGAGGCTACCATCTTAGCCAAGTCCAAATTCTACGGTAAGCAAAGTTCATAATGTGTGTAGCGTAGTATAAGCCTCGTAACTGTATTCCTGGCATGTCAGGCGTTTGAAGGTGTTGATTTAACATTGTAAAGAAGACGAATGAACAAATTGCGCGATTTCAGGGTCGCGCGTCCTGCAGGTTGGATTACGACGATTCTGGTCGTAAATCGGAATCGCCGCAGGGGAGGGATAATAAGGAGATAAGAGAACCTGGATATATATATAAGGGATAAGGGTCGGTGATGGGATAAGGGTTCCAGTCGAAGGACCAGTGATCTTGGGGAACCGGGATTTGGAAAGGACTGCTCGCCTTACTTTGTGTATGACGCCTCCATCACCCCTGCAATCGCCGCCGAGGTCACACAAACGGCACACAGATGGGTAGATCTCCGCTTGTAATTTAAGACGGCGATATCACAACTTCACCCGCAGCACACAAATAACAAACACTATGTGATCGTCAAACACAAGATCACAAAAATACAGTGCTGGTGCACTGGAGCTGACAAATCCACACCACGAATGCTATTGCGATGTTGCGATTGAACAAATATTGGTCAAGGTTACATTTTACACTGACAAGACGAGCATTAAGGAAAGGTTATGGGTGTGCATTTGGACGTGGAAAGATATCAATAATACGGGAAGTGAGAGATGAACTTCAGCCAATTTTATTAATTATTGTATCGGTGTCCAGGAAACTCTACGTCGGCCATCCTGGAGGGGCTCGCGCGCGTGGCCCTGCTGCCGTTGGCCGAGACCTACCTCTGCACGTCCCCGTACGCTCACTGCAAGGGGCTGCTGCTCGGCACGCTGTCCATGGAGCTGGGCGGCCGCGTCACGATCCACTGTCCTGCCACAGACTACACGGCTGACATCGACTTCAAGCTCAAGGTGGGACCGGTGAACATCAAAACCTCAGATTTGTTGCATTTCATTTAATGAATAATCTAAATAAATTCTATCCGACACTTTGTTTGTTACAGCCTTTCATCGGCGGCTCGGACAGCATCAACATGGTGTCAGGGCGGATACGGCACTTCAAGGAGACCGTGGCGACCATCGAGGGACACTGGGACGGCCGCATCGACATCAGGGACAAAAAGACCCAGGTGAGTGTCGGTTGCCGCTATCCCGAGTCCCAGCAATCAGACTGTACCTGGCGCAGAGCTCTCTTGCGGTGATATTTGTGTTTTCACACCGACACTTTGCAGGAGGAGAGCCTGCTGATGGACGCGGCGGAGCTGAAGACGCGCAGGCTGCGGAGGCAGCTGGTGGTGGCCGACCGGCAGGCCGAGTTCGAGAGCCAGCGCTTGTGGAGGAAGGTCAGCGAGGCAATCGCCAGGGAGGACCAGGTGTGTTCCCTGATTCCGCCGTCAGTTTAATTACCTATTATCTGATATTCGTCGTATTTTTGTGAAAATGTAATTAAATTTAATATAGTTACTAAAGTAAGTTCGGTTAGAATTTATTTAACAACAAATAACAATTATTTAACAAATCTGATGCACGTCACTTCTTTAGTTAAATTCTATTACATATTGTGCTATTTATATTTTAGCTTTCTTATTGTGAAGTTGTAATTATTCAGTACAGACGCTCTGTGATATTTTAAATACTAATTAAATGTATTCATTAGAAAGATATACTACATATTAAATCAATTTTATTGAAAAATATTGTTGGGATTCGAACTTGGATCTCTTCCAATCCGGGGAATGTGCATTAACCGATTATGCTATGATTTTATATGTATATCTTTCCAATCGATACATTTAATTTGTATTGTATTTTAGCATTTTTATTAAATCATTTATGAATATGTCAGTCCCACCGGGTGACGTGTGAGTCACGCCAATTGAACAATTTATATTTTTTATTCACCTAGTAGTATCTAGAGTATAATTGTAGTTTATATGTAATAATAGGTTTAAAATATTTCATAAAATATGACGTGCAGCCTGTTATTTAGTAATGCGTGACGGTTTAGGTAGACAATATCCACCTGCGTGATATCACGCGGGTTATAATTTTATTACGTTTTGGGAGCGGGAAGGATAGAACGCTGTACCTTCTAGTCCGGTATATCTTAATAATACTGAGTGACCCCTGTTGCGCAGGTCGCCGCCACGGAGCAGAAGACCTGTATCGAGGAGAGCCAGAGGGAGAGGGCACGTGATACGGGAGGGCGAGAATGGCAGCCGCGCTACTTCAGCAAAGCGCTCTACACTGACGGTATGCTTGTGAATACACGTATCTGTCACATATATTATACCATTGTCTGCGTTGTCAATATTGAACCGACCTATGTAGATTGATCTAATATCCGTTGATGTTGCCGTAAGTACCTTGGATAGCTAGTCCTGGGTTTTCTATTGGTATTATATTCATTCAATCCATGTAAATAAAAGACACCAACTTTTGTGGAACTGGGCTGTTAGACGCCGATGGTCGCTCTCCTCGCAGTCTTGAAACCTTATGTAACCGATAACCAAAAAATAATACATAAAATGTTTTTATATCGCCGCCGTAAAATATTGTAGACTCCTATTTTGATATTTGTTATATTTGGAGAGCGTGCTCCGATTCATAATCTACATTGTCACGTGGGGTGAGATCAGTCGGTAATTCACGGGGTGGTTCGCAGGACTCAGCATTCCGCAGTCGCACGGTGCGGAGGCCAGCCACACCAGCTACCAGTACAGCTACCACAACTTCACGTGAGTACACCGTCATTATACTAAAAATAGGCAGCCAGCCCTTCCACCTCATGTAGTCAGATCTCGTATCGGTGCCTATTGAACAGTTTGTGCACACATATATTAATTTTTTATTTTTGTTTACACCATATCCCAAATTGTTTTGAGAGTTGTTTACTCTAGTTTCGATTTGTCATTATTAACATTATCATCATAATACCATCGTAGGTTGGCTCCGGTATCATCGTACCAGAGCCACACCTGTACAATTTGACGTGAGACTCATTATCATATTCAATTCAGAAGGCGGCCAGAGAGAAGCTATAGAAATCATACACCCCGGGGAGGGTAGACGTCACATTTATGTGTTAGGGTCGCAGAGCTCGGGCACAGTCCGGCAGAAATTCACCCTGTCCCTTCATTAGAGCTTTTGAAAATCTGTTAATTTCTCTAATATTTTCAGGACTTTTTTTTGAAATGCATACGATAAAAAGTCTGTGAGTAATAATAACTATAAATAGGTAAAGGACGCAACTTCATTAATATTGGTCTTAATGCTGATGGAACTACATAATTTTTTTGACATGTGTCATTTAAAATAAATTATTATACTGCTTTGAAAAGGTAGCAAGAGAGAGCCAGTAGAATGCTCTGTTAGGTCTTTCTAGCCGCCGCTCTGATTCGGCAACCCCCAGCGAGATACCCACACCCTAATAAATACCCGGAAATGTCCGAGATTTCTTTCATATGAATGTTATAAATTGGTAGAGCATATACTGAGAGTGTTGTACATTATGTAATAACTCTTATAACTACATTATGTGGTTTTGGTTGACAAATTTAAAAACATTAATTTATTTACTATCATGTCATAAAGTGAATCCATTTTTTAAGAAACAGAATAAGCGACATATATACACGCTATATTGTAATATTTTTTTCTCTGATTTTACACTATCTTGTATATTTTAAAAATCTGACATCACTTTTCTTTTTGGTAAAGTATTATTTTTTTATAAACTGTTATTCAATAGTATTATTATATATGTAATTAATAAAAAATAATATTTTATAGATCTGGATGTGGATGGGATATTACTGATTTTGTTCTTATCTGATTTCAATTGAAACATTATTGAAAAATCTACGCCGGTTGTTGTTTGAGCTTAGCGTTAATTTTGTACCGTGTATCGGGTGTTTCAGCCCGTGGGACGAGTCTGTGGACGTCCTGGAGTACGAAGAGGACTTTGTCATCAAGACGTTGAGGAGACAGGCGCACGCCCTACCGTCCAGGAGCGGCCTGCAGGCGAGGACACAGCCCGAGGTGACTTTAAAACTGTCCTGTGTACATTTTTACTTTGAAACGGTACAGAACTAGCAAAAAAGCTGCGCTACAATGATTCTGGGAAATTTTTCTTCTTCTTCTACGGCACTATATCCTAGGGTGGGATTTGGGTGCCCCCACAAGTGCTCTCCACCGACTCCTATCCCTGGCCATAATTCTCCAGTTCCCGGACTATTCTATCCTACTCCAGTCCTCTTCTTCAGTCTGCCTCTAGGTCACTTCCACTGGAGTATACACTTCGTCATGATCTTTGGTGTCCTGTCATCTGGCATTCATTCGACATGGCCAGCCATCGAAATCTTTGGGACCTACAGAATATAACAATTGTTTCTGGCTCAATCATTTTTTTTTTATTCTGTTACTTCCATTTTCTAGTGTAGGTAGGTGTATAGGTTTTACACTCAAAGACTGCTAATTTGTTGTGTTCGATTTGGGTTAGGCGTCACGTTTCACAAGCACAAGTGACTACTGGTCTTACTATAGATTTGTATATCAGCAGTTTATCCTATCAGTTTTATACACGAGTAAAAGATTCTATTTCCAGCTAAAAGCCGGTTCTTTAATTCATCAGTTGTTCTGTTTACCTTGTTCAAATTAGAACCCGCATATGTGAAATTAACGACCCCCCTTCATATTAGTGATGAGCTCAAAATCACGAACCGCGAGTTAATCACTGATATTTTTGAGTCACACTCACTATCACATATGTGCATATGAAATGAAAATATTCACGAAGGAATGATGTTATAATTCGTTTTTAGCGTCGTCTAGTAGATTCTGCCGAAAACTTTTACGCATTTGACCCGAAAGATAAACTCACTTTTTTTCAGTTTTCATTCTCTTTGTGATGATTTTAAATTAGTTATATATTAATTATATATGTTTTTTACGCAAACGAAGTTTGAATAATAATGAAGTAAATACGCTCAAAATGATGTTTTTTTTTTTATTTATTAATTTATTTTGTATATTGTGATATCGTGCAGCGCACGCGTATTAGTAATGAAACTGTGATCACAGTCACAGATTCCAATCACTGATATTATCGAATATCAATCACAATCACACCAGTGAGTCAAGAGTAGCATTTTTTCTCATCACTACTTCATATACATGGTGATCTACGCAGAGACATCTTGGGGTGCCCCTTGTTCACGTGTACTGTGGCGTTTTCATGTAGTCTGGATTTTTCCACTTCCTTTTTCAGGGTGGCAGCATGGTCAGACATTCTTTGTTTAGATTGGCTTGTAATAATTTAGTTATCAGTATATGAGCACATCTGCCCGTAATGCTAACCCTACGAGCTATTAAAGTCCACGGTAGAGAGTACATCATCCTGTTTTACTCCAGATTCAAGTTCGACAGTATCCGTTAGCTCATTCTCAACATTTACAACTGCTGTAGACTCCGACAATGTGACTCTTATTAGTATTCCTAACTAAGTGTGTAATGTGATTTCTTTGTTTCTTGTTAGATCACTCGTTACTGATTCTGCGAGCTGATTTGCTAGCTTTAGTATCGGACCGGTGCTGTCATGTGCCGTCGTGCATGCACAGCGCCGTGGACCGAACAGCAAACACCCGAGTCACTGCTGAACTCTCGAGTCGGGAGCTCGGGAAGGCCGAAGCTAAGATTGGGCGACCGTGTCTCGGATTTAATGACTCAGACTGTAAGGTTAATGGGCAGATAATGTTGCTCGTATGTATTGTCGGATGACTGCCGTGACAGTAATGGAGTCATTTGCCAGTGAGTTATAAGTTGTTGACTATTTTGTTGTTTTATCGTTTACAGACGGAGCATTCGGCATCCGAGACGGACTCCACCAACTCGCACCACAACGCACGCACCCCGTCACAGAGGTGAGTTGATCCACACAAGAAACTAGACACACGTATAAAAAAATAAAGGATACGTTCCATAATTTTCTAAAATCGCATAAAACTAATTCAATAAGTTAAAATATACCGAAACACGCATAATTTTTTTTTATTAAATTTCAGAAAAATATTATCTTAATATATTCCTTCCAAATTTATATATATAAAAAGTTACAGCTGTAAAACTAACAAGACGGTTATAACATGACCGCCGGTAAGATTTACTACCGGACCATAGTCGGTTAGTTTATTGTTGGTAAACTGACTGATATTTGATTTGACATTTATAAGAATGGCCCTTAAAGTAAATAACGTACCTGCAACACGTCTGAATGTTGAATATCTGGAGGGGAGAAACGCATCCAGACATGCTCAATTTCAAACTTTTGACCCTTTTAACATGTCAAATTGGTGTAATATAGTTAATTAAAAAAAAAAAGCGTCTTGAAATATAAACCGCATTAAAAGAGACCCGAGTGTATATAATATATACCTCCGAAAAGCAGACATCTGCCTCGAAAATTAAACTCGAGGTATAAGTGAAGTAAGAGGGTGGGGGGGGGGGGGGTCACTTGGAACAAGCACTTTCTCTGTATACACTGTTGACTTCTCTTTTAGAACATCATTTATTGAGTTGAAGATTTTAATGTTTGTTGTGTGTCGCAGCCAACAGTCGGTGGCGGCTGCCCTCCTGCGCATGGAAGCCGCCCTCCGGGAGCAGCGGGACGCGCTGGTGAGCGTGAGCGCGGCCGTCAAGAGGCTCGAGGCGCCGGCCAAGGCCCCGCAGGGGCTGCCGTGCGCCACGGTCGCGGTGGTCGCCCTGTTGCTCGCCATCCTGGGGCAGGCGCTCACCCTGTACTACTACAGCCGATAGCCGGGTCGCGATCCTAGCGGGCCGGAGTAGTTAGGATATAAGCAGTCATATTCCGCAGACTCGGGCGTGTCGCTGTCCATTTGACCGAGTGTCTGATGTAGCTTCCGAATAATGAGACAAATGTATTTGTGTGCAATTGCGATCGCGACGCTCGGTCAAGTGATTCACGATACCGTCCAAACGTCTCGCTGCAGCCGTTATTCCTCACATTCCATTAATGATATTTTCTACACAAAGATATAAATGCTATTTTCCAATTCAATGTTAAAATAGTTATATTTGTTGTCACTCGTGGCACCGGTGTGCCGCGTGCCGCGTGCCGGCCTCGCTCCCTATACTTATTACATCCGGCACAACTAAATACTAAAACTGTTCTAACTTGTCGGCCATAATAATTAACCACCCGAGCAGCTTTGCAGAAATGTCTCTAGGACCTGTTTGTATTCAGCCCGTCGCTCTGCCGATATTAACATACACAGCCATTTGGGTGTTTTATCAGTGTTGGATGATTTTGGAAAATCGGGGTTTGAAGATGACTATTAGTCTAGAGATCTCGTTGCACGCGCCTCGCATTATTTTTAGACCAAATTCTTCCGCATTCCATATTAAATAGTTACAAAAAGAAGAGTGAAGATAATACAACCGTGACTGACTCGGTTTACATTGCTGGCCTGCTCGGGCAGTCAGTTACCGGTTGGGATTTGCTCTCTGACACTGTTTCCTCTCCTAAAACATTGTGTCCGAAGTCTGTCACGCCTGACCGTGGTGCGACTGAATTCGGTCAAAATGTCGACTTCTGATTGTATCACAGATGGTGCGGTACGAATTAAAATATAAAATAAGTATATTTGATTAAAAGAAATCAAATTTAGCATCACCTTTTAGTACTGTTAGAATGTTGAAATATGATCAGGTCCGGGCGCGGAGCCCGTCTCATCGTGGTCCATCATCCCGAGGTTAAATTTATTACGTAATAATAATCTTATGAAATATTCTAAAAAAAATTAATTATTAATTATAGGAATACATCTCAACTGAAGTAAAATAGAAAATAGTCTTTCTAGAACGTGTCGGTGCACTGTCGGGTTCGCCATTTGGGCGCAAAGCGCTTGTGGCATCTCGCCGTTGGCTGCGTTTCCTGAAACTTGTCGTGATCTCGTCTCGAATCTTGAGTAGTCATTTGCAGTTTTCGAAGTTTAGCAGCGCAAGGACATGTATAGAAACATCAAACGATTAGTTCAAATGTGAATAAATGACATTATTTTTAAATATACTCTTGCGGCAGATTCCGTACGGCGCGATTGTTACTGCGGATCGTCGAGTTTAGCGATCGATCTGAAGACGTGGGAGGGTAGGGGCGGTGTGATCGCGCAATTTGGTGATGAGATGTAATCATTTTTGAGTGTTTTTTTTTTAGATTTTTTAATGCAAATAATATTCCGCCACCAGACGCAGAGATCGTTAATGATCTTGTACTACCGCCATCATTCATTATGTCATATTTTGATGATCTTGTTTTGCCGCGCGGCAGACACCGCCGCCTGGCTGGCCGCACCGCTGTTTCGGTATCACCTTGTCAAAACATGAAGTTAATATGCGAGTCCTACTTATTTGTATTTATTTTTACATTGTAAAATGATTCCTGTAAATTCTGTAAAAAATTGTTCCCCTTCGAACTGATGAAATAAAAGCGATGAAAGTAAAAATATCCTAGTGATGAGTGGTGCCGTCCACCATACGGCGGTGTCTACCGTCGGCGCAGCCGGTCCGAGGGCCGTGCGATGGTGTATGACAATATACGGAGCATTCCTCGGTGTTGTATATTAATTATTTTATTATTCTTGTTAATTGTTTTGAATTAAACACAATATTTTGTAAATGTTTTGACTTTTATTACGAAGGGTGGCGGAGAGTTTCCGTTCTCTGGAGCCGGGGATCTGGACTCTGCGCTCCTTCGGCACCTTTGACCGCAGTCTCGGGCTGCACGAGAGCACACTCAACATTCTATTGTGAAAGCATATAATATTATATACATATGTAATGGTTTACTTGGGTAAATCTAGGCCGACGTTTCAGCCCATTGTCAAGGTTTTGCCTCAAAAAGTTATGGTACGATTGTTGCCGAAGTGTCAGCCTAGGTTTCGTCAAGCAAACTTCGGTAACTCGGTGTTCTTCTCGGATGGAACATCAAAAAACGCAATCTAACCTAGAAAAAGATTAAAACGAAAACAGATACACACATTGGGTTTTATATATAGACATGTTATATAATCTATACGTTATTTGTCAGTGCTGCTGCTGCACTGTTTCTCCGTGAAGCGAGACAATTTGACACTCAGTGACCTAAGTTCACCTGCACCTTCTCCCGATACCTTGGAGCGGTGAGCAAGGATACTAAGGAGATGGAGGAAATATATATATATATAAATGCCATAACCAAATCTCACACGAAAGGAAAACAAGGCAGTGTTGGGTTATAGATGAGTATTATTCACGGTAATCCGACGGTTAAAAAAAATATTCAGTATTTGCAGTTTACCGTAACAGGTTGAGAAAAAATTAATAGAAAGAGAAAAACAAGTTTCAACTAAAAATACTGCAGACAAACGACTGACAGAGAACGCGATACGATTCAAATGATAATTAAGCGAATTAACCCATTCCCCGCGGGTGACTCGGATATGAGTCGCTAGTGCGTGCATACGCGCAGAGCGGTGAAAATCGTGCCACATTTATTCGTGTTGCGTAAAAGCATAGATGCCGGAAGAAACTGGATACTCCAAGGTGGACTGTAAATTTATGTTTATCACTATCTTCGTTCGGGGGTATTTCAGTTTCCGCAAACCCTTTACATTGCAAAATATACTACGTCCAGTAAACACAAATATGGCCGCCACGCAAAAATCTAAAACAATCAAATTTATATAATGTTCATTTTGAACTACCAATAAGTTGGGGGTTGACCCCTAATTTATTGGTAGATCAAAGAACCAAATGTTCTAGATGCCGGAAGGAGGTTTGCACTCGCCACAATCCAGTTCTTCCGACACCTCCAAGGTGGACTGTAAATTTATGTTTATCACTATCTTCGTTCGGGGGTCCTAGTCCTTCAGATTGCACCGGATTAGACGCGACGTCTCAATTTAATATTATACTCAGATTCATTAATTACCGTACCGGTTCAAGGTCGCCGTCCGACTGGGTGAGGAGAGGACGAGGATTATTAGCCATCTTATCAACAAACACGAAATGATAAGAGTCCTCGCGTCATCCAGTACCGCTGACTGCATTTCTCGCACCAGAGTAGTGCCGAATTAAAAGGAGAAGTGCACCCTTTGTACTGCACTATGCGAGACACCATGACCGATCTGATCTGCTAGCTGTGACTTCGGGCCCTTTGTTACCCACAATCCTTTGTTCTCAGTTAAAATAAACATTTTTTGTTAAGGGTAGCTTTCCGTTGAACCCGCTGAACCCAAACACCGACCCTTATCTCAAGTGGGCTTCCAAGAAGGGATGAGAAAAAATGCTACTCTCTCGACTCACTGGCGTGATTGTGATTGATATTCGATAACGTCAGTGATTGGAAACTGCGACTGTGATCACAGTTTCATTACTAATACGCTATCACAATACACGAAATAAATAAAAAAAAACATATTTTTGAGCGTATTTACTGATATTATTCAAATTTCTTTTGTGTATAAAATATATACTAGCGCAAAGAAAATTAAAACCCTTTAAAAATGAGAGATTATTTTTCGGGTCAAATTCTCAGCGTTTCAGGTCAAATGCGTAAAACGTTTTGGCAGAATTTGCTAGATGGCGATTATCACGAATTATAAGCTCATTCTTTCATGAATATTTTCGTTTCATATGCACATGTTTTTATGTTCCTTCATTCCGAATGAAGACGGCGATATCACTCACTTTACCCGCGGCTCACACAATAAATCACTGTGCACAAATTGCAGGATCACAATAATACAGTACTAATGCAATGCAATCGCGGTGTCGCAACCGACCAAGTATCGCGTCGCGCTAACGTCTGCTGACGTCGAGGTCACTATTCACACTGGAGACAAGCAGTAGGCAAGAGGATGGGTGGGAATAGCACGATACTCGAGTGTGTTCTATGAGTACGGAACGTCCCACGCCCGAAAGGACGAAGTTCTCTTCACCAGGTACCTCGTTAGCGACAGGTGTCGAGTATGTTGTGTCATCAAACTGGTAATGCTCTGTGTAATATAATATTCTAAATAAACATTGAAGTTACCTACTTGGCTTCGTGCAGCAAAAAATACAAGAATAGATAAAAACAAAACTATAAAGTGTTGCATAAGTAAGAACTAATATGAAACCAAAGAAGATTTGGGTATTTAGCTTGCTATTAACACATGTAGAATAATAAATAAATAGCGGTTTGAACATAGTATTATGTCTAATTATTAAAAACTTTATTAATTTTAAGTACACATAATTATTTCACAACAATAATGTTATTATAAAAATGTTCCACTTCTGTTGGGTCTAACCTAGGGACGGGGTATCCACTTCGCAATTAAAAAAAAATATGTTATTTAAATAATTCACAGTGAGTATGTAGCGATCGAAATTGTAATCCACCGCCATCTCAGTCGGCATCGACGCTAGCGACAGCCCTGCCGGCTGCTGCCACAAGTCTGGCTCAATTCACCGCCAGGCGGTCTCTCCAGTTCCATCGTTTCACAACGGCGGTCTTGCCGGCTCGCGCTCGCGGAGCAAGACCGCCAATTCGTTTCATTTCATGCACACACGCACCTTCTATATCATTCATTCATTCTATGTCTTCCTTGTTTTCATTGTCACTGTCATAATAAAGCTCAACACACATCGATCACATTTATTTCACTTAACCACCGTCCTACCCCCCAAAAGTATATAAATAGAATTTAAAATAGAAACGTAAAAATGACATTTTAAAATATTTTGTGTTGTTTCAAAAAATCAAAATATATAAATTTTAAAATAATTATACTAGAAACGGATAATAGATTCATTATCTGTCACGTCCGCCACGATGGCGCGTCACCACGGCCAGGACCGCTCTCGGGGCACCATCTGAAGAGCTGGTCACGCAGCGCTCGCGCTCCCGGGGTGTAAAGTATATCCGGAGCTGCGGTATGAAGTATGGTCAGTCACCTGCTCCAGTCTCTCTTGGATCGCCGTAGTCAAGCTGCCGCCTGCTGAACTCGCTGACGGACGCCCGGAACCGCCGAACTGAGCGCTGCTGCAGCTGGAGCGGGCTGCACCGGCCGGTGTCCGATGCGGTGACATAAATGATTAATAATTCATCCACTTTATGCTACCGATCCTACGACGTGTCATAGAGCAACACCGGTCGTCCAGACAGGTCGGACATGCACGGCAGAATAGCCCAGAAACTGTACACAGCTGATTGTGTTAAGTTTCTTGAAATCAGTTCAACGGTTCGTCCAAATGTGCAAATAATATTATTTTAAAGGAAAATACATTTTTTTGACAAGTTGTAATTTCAGAACATAGCAGTGATGGGAAAAAATGCTACTCTTGACTCACCGGTGTGATTGTGATTGGTGTTTGATAATAGCAGTGCCATCGCCATTTCTGCTCAGCTAAAGATATGGTGTCAATGGCTTCCAATATTCATTTGATTCAAAGTAGGTACTTAAAAGATAATCTGCCAAGTTGCAAGTATAATATAATATAAATGGTGAGGTGGCCGCTGCGTCGCCATAAATAACTTGTTTTTCAATGTTGAATATATAATATTTTGAGTATGTCCAAATCTTTGTAGGAACTAATTACTGTTTTTTTTTCGCCCTAGGGAATTATCATGAAGATATAAACGTCTCACAGAGGCGAAGTTATTATTGTTACATGAAAGTATGGAAGTCTCAGGCATTACGGGGCTCACGACCGGTCATCGGCTGGCTTAATAAGTCTCAGCTGCAGCGACATCTATACCGCTGCATGAGAATGAATATCAAATTTTCAAAAAAATCAACAGACGGCGACGGCATACTTGGTAATAAATAAGTGAAATGTTCCGTCACGCTATCATATATACAACTTCCAATAATCGGATAGATGTGGTAGCGTGGGCAAATGGGTGAACGTTAGATTGTGTTAAGTGATCACTCGAGCCGGCCAACCGTACTTCTCTAGTGTGCGGGAGACGTGTCTATATCTAGTTGAAAATATAATTCATTACAGTACAAACGTAACTTAAGAAATCAAACCAGACACAATAATGCCGAATTGCAGATTTTATTTTTATCTAAAGGCATATAAGTCTAATAGAAGGATTGCTGAGCAAGGTAAATGATAATTTTAATTTGACCAATGCCAGGGTCAACTCGCCCTAAAGTTCAATATAGTTGGGGGATGAAGTGTACCAGAAAATAAAATGAAAACATATTTGCAATGTTATTCTATTTAAATCATTACAATTCTCGTTACATAACTATCAAAAGATGACATTTTTGATATCTAACCTAACCTAACCTAACCAAGTTTTTTCCTAATTCTTATATTAAACGATCCAGTTGGAAATGACTATTGGAAGAACGTCAAAATAATACATTTGGGGGTTAGGACGGTGGTTAAATGGAACAAATGTGATGTGTGTCGAGGTGTTTATTGTCGGTATGATAAAAACAATGAAGACAGATAGAAATTAATACAGCGAATGAAGATGTAGGAAATGAAATGGATTGGCGGTCTTGCTCGGCGAAGGCGGGCCGGCAAGACCGCCATTGAAACGCTGAAACTGGAGAGCCCGCCTGGCGGTGAATTGAGCCAGACTCGTGGCAGCAGCCGGCAGCGCTGTCGCCAGCGTCGGTGCCGACTGAGATGGCGGTAGATTTGAATTATGGTCGCTACACACATATATTATTAAGGAGAACGCATTCTTATTGTGTATTCATTAGAAAGATATACATATTAAATCAATTCTATCGAAAAATATTGGTGCTGCACCACCGGGATCCGATGAAAATGAATTGACAATTCTGGCGTCTGCTATCGGATTACTCAAAGGTATTTGAGATCCCGTGAAAACAAAGTAGATGGCTCATTAAAATAATGAAACGATTAAAATGTATTAATTTAAAAAGGTTCAAAAATAGTGTCGCTGTAGCATAGTTGGATAAATGCACCTTCCCCGGTTTGGAAAGAGATCCAGGCTCGAATCCCGGTGGCGCAACAACAATATTTTTAGATAACATTGATTTTGTGCGTATTTCTTTCTTAACAAAAAGCGATATTTTTCAAAGTTTTGGAAATGACATAAAAAAAGGGACAAAAGGTACCAGTTGTTCAAAAATTAATAAAAGTTTAAATATCTCGAAAACCATGTGACATTCATTAGATCTGTGATTGGTTAATCTGATAGGGCGTGATCTCAGCTATCGATGGTTTTCGTTTGGATCACTATTTGCAGGACACCCTGTACCAATGTAATTTAAAATTTACAAATTTAAACACTCAATCTTAAGAACGCGTATTTCAATCAAATAACAAATTAGAAAGAAATATACACAAAATCAATGTTATATAAAAATATTGTTGCTGCGCAACCGGGATTCGAACCTGGATCTCTTTCCAAACCGGGGAAGGTGCATTGTCCAACTGTGCTACAGCGACATTATTTTTTAAGACAAATTGTCGAACCTATATGTTACACCTTCTCAAATTAATACATTTATCGTTCCATTATTTGAATGAGCCGTCTACTTTCGAGTGCACCGATAGCAGACGCCAGAATTGACAATTCGTTTTTATTAAATTTTGGACACATTGATACAACTTATATACTAATTATTCAGAATAAATTCTGTGTTTTAAATAATTACAACCTCACAATAAGAATGTGTTCTCCTAATAATAAATAACAAATTAGATACGCAGACAGATAAATTTCAATTTATCGAAAATGGTCAACATAACTAAATTAATATCGCAATATATATCTTTCCAACCGACTGAACTTTTAACATTTTAATAGTAACACATAGTAAGTTCGAGGACTGGACTCCAGGCCGAAGGTCTCCTGGCCCGAAGCTCCTCTGCAGAATATCACCCGGCTCTATTATGTTTCCAAACTGCAAAACGGTACTCCAGATTAATATTAATTCAAACCCTGAAGCCGCTAGACGCGCGTACTGCCAAATAGTCACACATGTATAAAAGGCTAATTTTATTGTGAAAGAATTCAATGCATTGGTTTATATATTGATTTACTTTATTATTTATACATTCTGAACATCTAGTTATAATACAATATCATTTTTTTTCTTACACCAGTCTTAACACTTAATGCTTAATAAGTAAAAACAAATACATGAACGAATTTTTTTTTCCAATCCCTTAGAGCTACGATACTCTGAGTACTCTACAGGCGGCTAGACCGCCAAATCTACTGCTACAAGTGCATCAGCGCTAATCGCTTTAACATTTTTAGATAATTTAACACTTTTAGATAATTTAACACTCTGATAAAAAAACCCTCTAAACAATTTACTGGAAGTTAAATGCTTCAAATTAATTAGGCGCCACACTTGATGTACTGTGCCGCCTTATTCTAATATAATACAAGATAACTAAAGTAAATTACAACTACACTTAAAAATATTATTTTTATTATTATTACAAAGTCATTTATTGAAGAGTTCAGTCGACGCTGTCCGCTTCTGTGAGCATCTCAGTCCGGAGGATCGAGCGCGTTGCTTCGCTTCAGGAAATAGTGCCTGGGCAATCTGTGTTGTATCTGAAAGGCATGAGGCTGATGCTGTGCTCGTGCGAGCCGAGAGTTCGGATCATCTTGAGAAGGATGGGATTATCAAAGCATTGCATTATTGTGTTCACCTTGTGCCGGTGGTGTAGTCTAGATAGATTTGTTTTGGGTGTGGTGTTGTGTATGATTTTAAGTGCTTTATTTTGAATAACTTCGTATATTTCGTTTTGTGTATGCTGTTGAAGGCAGGCGCTGCGCAGGTGATGGTGGGCAGAACCATTCTGCGGTATAAAATTGGTTTGTTGCGAGTGGATAGTGCGCCCGTCCTGTTGAACAGCGTTGAATCGCTCGGTTTGCTTTCAGGCGTGTTCAAGCGCCGCTCGAGTGTCAGTCCGAGGTATTTCACCTCGGCCAGCTTTCATTGGCTCGGCGTCGCCTTCGCGACTCTGTGGGTGAGGAGAATTGTCTCTGTCTTGTCCTCGTTCAGTTTCAGCTTCCACTGGCGGTAATATGCCACCATTAGGGTTAGCGCCTTCTGGAGCTGTCTGGCGGCCAAGTCCGGGCATCTGGATGTTGCAGAGAGCGCGGCGTCATGTGCGAGTGTAAAAATAGAACTCGAACAGGTCTGTAATGTATCAAAGGTGAAAATGTTAAACAAATGGGGACCGAGCAATATATATATATAGGTATATATCCTTTATATACCGGCCGTAAAAAATATGCTCAAAATGTTGACAATATATGTTTTTAAGAAGGAAAGAGATCCGGGTTCGAATCCCGGTGGCGCAACAACAATATTTTTCGATAGAATTGATTTTATACAGCATTAAACAAATATTTGTAGCGTAATTCAAAGTTTTACAAACACCCGGGTCAGATCTGACCCACCGCCGCAGAGGGTGTGTTTTCTTAATTATTAAAGCAATCCTGGTGCCCAGCAGAGCAGTGGGCGAACACCGCCGGGAGACAAGCTGGGCTGAGCTGAGCTGAGCTGGGCTGAGCTGAGCTGGGCTGGGCTGAGCTGAGCTGAGCTGAGCTGAGCTGAGCTGACTGCCCAACTATAGACAAGCCGAGGACCGCACTCGGAACTATTAACGCAGTAAAGGTATATAACAATATAATGGCGCGTGTCCACGTCAGAGATTTCTATACTACAGAGCTCAGCGCGAAGCGATTTATGTATCATCATCCGTTACAGTTGATTTTAACAGAAATATATCATATTTACATCTTTACACACATTGCCCAACTAGGCAAGCCTGTTTTAGGGCAAATTATATATATATAATATTTTATAAAACCAAAACTCATCGAAGGCAACAAACAGTAAGATCGAATACATACATAGCATATAATGTGAAAATATTTAAGGAGAGATAAAAAAAATAATAATAATAAAAAATGTACATATATAAAATATTTTTAAAAAGCCAGTAATAATGCAAGTCTTTATATTGTAATATTAATTAAATATGTGGTCCTCGTGTTAAAATGAAATGCCGCATCAGTGCACCTGGGTTAATGGTACACCGACCGCATAAATATATAAATAAATAAATACAATATTATTTCGTACATATGATGGAGATCTCCACAGTAATCTGCCCTCCTGCACTGTATCCTGGCTGAGGGTCCGGAGTGCTGGGCCAGGCACCCGGGAAGTGGACGGAGTGACCTACACTGTAATCACACACAAATAATGAATATTAGGAAGAGCTGTCCCCGTTTCAGGTTCCTCACAAATAATACAGAAGCAGCAGTGACCAGTGTAGTTCCTACCCTAACAGCAGGGCGGTCAGGGGAGGGGGAGGTCGGCCATTAAGTATTAGGGGTAGGTACCCACACGTAGTGTCGTCGTTTTGATGTTATACAATTTTGACGTGAAAAAACCTTTAAAATTGGTTCGAGGTATGGGGTGCAAGTTCAAAAATCTGTCCGTCGCGAAAATAGCTCACAATCGGTAGATGTTAATGGTGTCCCTGGATTGGGATGGAGGTAAAATGTTGTTGGATGGCACCAGCCTCTCTCCCTACACGTTCTGCTCTGTGCACATTCCCTTACAATTAATGTTCAATAAGTTAGACATGAAATGAAACACTCGAATTACTCGCGCAAGGGTGTGGAGGAACGCCCGTGAAGTTACAAGTTAGACTATTTGAAGAGCTCTGTGAAGGGATACAAAGTAGTGACAGATCCACACTGTGCGAAGTACTTCAATGAACTACTTCGCTTCACACTTCGCCTGCCACTGCAATACTTCACACGATACGCGCACACTGGCAACCGACGGAGCTCTCACCCAGCGACGCACACAACTAACTGCCAACTGTGTAGGTAGAGAGAACGAAACTTCGCGAATTACCAGACGGCCTTCCTGCCCACTTCATGGAGTTCATTGAAGCGTGTGCTTCGCCAAGTATTACACTGTGTACTTCGCTCTTCAGACACTTCATTGAAGGTTTGGATAACGATTTATCCACAGTTCATTAAACGACCTGCTTCGTGTAGTCTGTGGTACCAACACACTGCCAATGAATCGTTCATTTTGCACGTTTAAAATTGGTGAACGTGCACTTCGTGAAGCGTTCATTACGAAATAAAGTCGTTCTTTCGCTAACACAGAGGGGGCAGCACAGCGCCCCTGGCGGCCGTCCCGGACACCCAAGAACGGGCGCATGGCCACAATCTCCTAGTCCGTCCCATGCTTATCCTATTTGTTAATTCCTAGACCTCGCTTCTAGGTGTCCCCGAAGGTGAAGGTGGGGTTGAGTCAGGCGGACGTGCAGTTGAATCCATCTCTATGGGTATTTCATTACCGGAGACCTTTAGACTAATTTAAAAAACTATTCTGTTTAGATTTCATGTTCTACCTACATATATCTAAAGTATACATAAATTAAGGGGCATAAGGAACATAATTGATGTGAGACGGACCTTTCAAGGTCGAAGGGCGCATGGGTGAATATAAATGAAACTACAAACTTGCATAAAGGTAGATTTAACGTGGAGCATGGTGTCATTCGTTGTCTATTGTATTTCTTTTGCAAAGCCGAATGATTAACTGATGCGTATCGACCTTCATGGTAGCTCCAGCCCAGGAGTCAGGAGATGACAACTCAGTGCATGCAAGGGGACCCGCTCAGGTAGACGATGAGGATGGAAAGTTTCACTCACCATTGTTGATCGAAGTCACAGCTGTGGAACGGGACCTTGTCCACGCTCCGGAACACCTTCATCGTGCCACGAATGCGGAATGGTAGCAGGGAGCTTTTTAAAATCACGTTACGATCTTTGATACGGATCCCCATCTCCCACCTCAAGATGAATGTATCCTGAAGAGACCAGATATGTGTTCTGGGATCGACTCCTTCAGGGAGTGTAAAACTAAAGTATATCTTCCCGTCTACAACCTGCAACACGGAGAGGAACAAGGAGAGTCAGCCCTGATGCACATCACAAGGTAGGTACACTAAGTGTGGCGCTGATTTTAGGTGTGATTCATACATTTTAAACTCTTATGGCCCGTGTCCACGATGATCTCTCAATGAGACTTTGATCTGCGCGAGTCGTTAAAGGTTCGCGTGTACTGGGTGCGTCACTCTAATTCGCGGGAACAACATTCGGGCTGATGATTCATACATCGCAGTTTTGTGCGCATCCTGTACACTCTCAGAGCCTGGTTGAGAGAGCTTCGTGGACACGGACCTAACAGATAATTGGAGTGAGACACAGAACACAGTAGCGGTCGAACCACGATACAGCTGTGATCAAGTCTGAATTTGAACATTCTACTTTTTAGCACAATTAAATTGTACGAAAAATTATTTAAATGTTTATTATGAAGTGACACAAAATTGTAAAAAACCAATACAAATACAACTGACGCATTATACAATGAAGAATAAGTTGGATTGTGCTTTTAAGATGTGGTGTTGGAGACACATAGGTTTTAAAAAAGTAATTCTTTACGTGTTCCATATGTGGTTTCTACCGCTTGCAACACCACTTTGATTGGAGGTCCGGTAAAGTATTTTCAAATCGGAACAATTAAATATTACATTTAACGCCTAACAGTTTTTACATTAGCCGATATCAGATGTCGTTATTAACAACACACGGACGAAGCTCTCTTCTAGCTATTGATATCAATAAGCTGCATTTATGTACATTTTCTGGGCTATAGTCAGGTATAAAACACAGAAAACCTGATCTGCTAGGGACAAGTACCTAATAATAGCACATGCAACTAACATATTATGTATTTAAATGAGACAATATGTTATACTTGGACTATTCATATGTTTACATATGAGACAGGATGAGATAATCTTAGAGATGTAGTTGAGATACATCGCAATACCATTCACACGACGTTCAACCTCAAGATTTGACACGTGCACACAGACGTTACCTAATCAGACCTATTCTCAAAATTTCAATATTGAAATGAAGGTGATTGTTACACCTACCCTCAAAAATAGACAGTACGTAAATTAACGTCCGTGTTATATTTGAATGAGAGAGAGAGAGAGAGAGTGAGGGAGATAAACGTACCATAATCTGTCAAAACAAAAATGACAACAAGATTGGCCGTGATTCTTCTCTACGACGCTGCGGATGAGGAAATCAATAGGTAATTTATGAACAAACCTTTTTCTGTGAACTTTGAATACTGTATTAGTACTTATTTTAACTAAAAACTTATATTTTTAGTCGAAACTCGAGAATGGAAAGACGTTTGCGTGATTTGTGCAAGCCGATGGAAATTCCAAATGGGAAATTTTTACTATACCGCCTTGATAACGACACCGTTATATATTTATTTGAAGTATTAACTCCCTTTTTAAGAGTTTCAAGGTATTCAGGATCTATAACACCACAAAAAAAGGTAAATGTTTTGAAGTAATACTCACTACTTTTTAGGTTATTTTTCGTATTTTTTTTTATTGTACTTTACAAAATTTTGATAATTAAAGTGTATTATTGCACAAGAATGACACTAAATATCGATTTTTAATTGCCATGTTTATACTGAAAGTAAATTGATAATTTGAATTCTAGGTGATAACAGCTTTAAATTTTTACTCGCACGGGTCTTATCAACCCAAGGCAACCATTGCCTTGGCTTGTCACAATCTTCTGTTAGCAGGTGCTTGAATGAAGTGACTGAGGTAATTTGTGAACACTTGCTAACAGAATGGGTTGTTTTCCCAACAAATGATGAGGACATTTCCACAGCGCAATTGCAGTAAGCACACTATTTCCATATGGCCGGATATGATTCCTTCTTTATTCTCTTTAAGACATGAATCTTTTCCCATGTAAAGTTGCTGTCAAAAAGTCATATAAAAGATTAATAAACTTATTTGATTAATTATTTAGTATTTTTAAATGTGTTAAAGCTAATTTTTTTAGATTTTTTGAAAAATTCAACTTCCTCAGTATAGTTGGATGTATTGATGGAACTCATAATCAAACCCTCCTACAGAAATAATAGACAAGCCTATTTTAATAGAAAAGGGTATTACAGTATTAACGCACAAATTGTAAATATATATGGAATATTGGGGAATTATATTATATCACAAAGTTATTAAATTTACTTTTTAATAATTATTTTGTTCCAGATATGTGGAGCAGATGTTAAGATTTTGTCAGTTAATGCATTGTATCCCGGGTGCACTCACGATGCAGCAATATGGCATACATCACAGATTAGAAGATTTTTGGAAAATCGAAATGCTAGAGGTTGCTGGTTACTGGGTAATTTTTTTTTATAATTTCATAGTGAAAATATACAAATCGTATTACATTATTTGGGCATAACGATGACGTATTGCTGAATTTTCAGGTGATTCTGGATATCCATCAGAATCCTGGCTTCTCACACCTTACGAAAATTCAGGACTTAATACACCAGAATCCAGATACAATAAAGCCCCCATTAAAACAAGAAATGCTGTGGAAAGGTGCATAGGACTTTTAAAATCAAGATTTCGTTGCATTCTGAAGCACAGAGTTCTAAACTATAGTCCGACTTGCAGGGCAAATATTTTATTCATGTGCTGTACTGCATAATATATGTATCTCCAGAAATGTCCCACTACATGATGTTGCTGGTGATGGGTGCATATTTAACAGTATGTTATGATTTACTTTAATTAGTTTAACGATAAACACAACACTATAATTCTTTTTAAAATATTTTTATTTATTTACAGATGTCATTGGACCAATTAATGATCATGCAACAAGCATTCCAATTCGACGGCGGCAAGTCAGGAATGAAGTCATACAAGAATATTTTAGTTGAATTTTTTTTTTCCTTACATTTATAAATTTGACTTATATACATTCAGTAACTTTACCCAACCTCTAAAGTATTATTACATTTTTATCTTGTAAACAAACCATTTGTGAATATATAACCATGTCAGTTTTCTTTCCTGATTCTTTCTGACAGATGTAATAGAATCAGGGGATATTCCTTACCTATACATATTATTAAATTCATTATGTGCAACTCATATTTTTATTTAATTTCCCTTATTTTTAGAATATTGTAAATAAAGGGATAACAGATATCCTTCTCATACTTTTTATTTGGAAAGAGGTTTTATATATATTGTATACGTATACACAATTAAAACACAGGTTTAATGTTATGTTTTTATATAATCTTATAAATATTATTTCACATTTAACTGTAGTAATAATAAACAAATTTGTCTGCATACATTAATAAAACATTATAGATCTATCAAAACAGTAACTATTTGATTAATAACATAAAATAAATATTAAAGTGGAAAGTAGTAAAATCTTTTTCACGTTATCTGTAGAAATAAAAAACAATCAGTCATTACTATAGGAATATAAAACTTTATCAGTCAAGATGTGTACATAAAATAAATAAAAGCGTTAACTAAGTCAGGCGAACCAGGTCACCTTCGCCCACCTTGGCAATAATTAACCATTTCTTAATGTAAACTATACTTGATACAAAGTTGACTATTGTTGCGTTTAGAAGTGCAGCGCGGCTTTCCATTTTCTCAGCATGATATGATGCTTGCATCTGCATAGCTCTTTCTGCCATGCAGCTTCTTGTCGTGTAAGCCCGTGGTTGTGGGCGTGAGCGCAGAGATGGCCTCGGTTATTGAACTGAGCTACGTGAGGATCCTGTCAGAATATTGGGTGTTGCAGAACTATATGGCGATGACGTTGCAGAAATATCTGGTGATGCAGAAATATCTGGCGATGGTGAAATGGATGCCCTGCTTTCTCCTTGTATATTCTCTGGTAGGCTAATGTCCGGAGAAATTCCAATCTCTTTTAGCTTTGGATTTCCAGTGATTCCTAGCATCCTTTCGACTGCTAGAAATCTCTCGTCCTCTTCTGAGAGACGTAATGTAGGTGGTCCCCCTACCGTCTTCCTGGAAGTGATTTCTTGCTCTTAACGTTTGCGCGTAATTCTATAAAAGACTGAAAATGTGCTATATGAGATAAAATAATTAAATGATAAACCACATAATCCGGGAATAAGGAATATTTCACTACAAAATTCAAGCAACATATGAAAATGAAGTAGTATGAAAGTAAATAAATATTAATTTTGAAAATAAATAATAATTTTATCACTCACTTCCTTTCAATACCACATTGTTCTTTGGAATTTCAATCCAGTCCACCATCAGGCTTCTCCGTGCCGACGACATTTTAATTCCGCGGTGTGCCGACATATCTATTTTCTAATGCAAAATATTTATTTTCGTAAAACAAAATATATGTTTTCCTCTGTTTATGTTTTGAAGTAATAACCATAGAAAATATTAGAATTAGGGATGTCAACAAAGAATCGATTTCGCAAAAATACCGACTTTCTTGTTCTATGAGAAGTATTGTTTTCAAATTCCATGCAGGATCCATGACAAGTAGATTAACACTTCAAATATAACCATTTTGCTCTTGTTAGGGTAATTTATTCGATAACATCGAATTCGTTATAGAAAAAATAATGGTTTCACAGGAAACGCCTGCTGTTCTGACTTCTGTATATATACCGCTGCACTAAATTATGCCACAGTGGTGGAATGGGAGATTCCTGACTGAGCGTTACTTAGTAAAGAAATATCTAGCATTGCAGGAATGGACGCGTGGATTTCTCCTTGTACCTGGTAGGATAATAGTCAACTTTTTATCAAGTGTAGTCTACATTAAGAAATGGTTAATTATTGCCAAGGTGGGCGAAAGTAACCTGGTTCGCCTGACTTAGTTAACGCTTTTATTTATTTTATGTACACATCTTGACTGATAAGTTTTATATTCCTATAGTAATGACTGATTGTTTTTTATTTCTACAGATAACGTAAAAAAGATTTTACTACTTTCCACTTTAATATTTATTTTATGTTATTAATCGAATAGTTACTGTTTTAATAGATCTAATGTTTTATTAATGTATGCAGACATATTAAACACATAAAAAGGATTTATTGATTATATCTGTCTAATGCAATTTCGATGTGTTTTTCTTTCTGTGTACTATATGCGGAATTATAATTACTATATGCGGAATATTGGTTATTTTACGGTAAAATTAAAATTTTCATATATTTTTAGAAAAAAAATTGTGTTCTGAATGGGCGTGCATAGATTTTTCACCATATTCAATGTTTAAATAAAGTTCGTACGATTGACCGATGATTATTTATAATGAAAGCATAAATATAAATGGGAACTATTTAATAACGATACGTATTAGAAAGTACAGAGGTGAAAACTGTTCCTTTATTTAATCGCGCATTGTCCCGCATCGGATCGGAATCTAAAAAAATATGTTGATTAACTAAAGACGCTGGATCGTTAAATACCGTTTTATTTTATTTTTGTAAAGTGCCCTTCGTAAAAAAAAATTAGCGAATCAACAAATTATATCAGTTGCTAAACCAAAAAGTTTGAAACATGGTATAAGTCAATGAAAATACTTATTAATCATGCGTTTCAGAGAGACAGCTTACTTATTTTAGTAAATCATTAATTCTTGTATATTTATAAGAATATGTATATAAGACATTTTAAAAATTATAATCCGTGTTTATTTTTCTAACAGAATAAATAAAATCATGTACTGATGTCGATGCTTGCGAATACACAACCCTTTTTCATGTCTATTTGGTTATCGACCAATCAGAAGCCGACTACACCATAAATAAAATATACAAGTATAGACAACAAACATTAGCAATATTCGCATAACCAATCGTTGAAATTGAACCTTTGGTTTCACGTCACTCAATCGTAGAATACGTCAAAATTGACGAAGTATACAATGTTATACAATAACGGAGTAGATCATGGTTATTGAAATTGATTTGAAATTGAGAATAGACCCGAATATCACCATAAATCTGAACAACTATCTATTCTGGAAAAGTTGCCAAGTTGAGAGTGAAATACCTAATGACGCGCTGGCGTGGGGCCCTAACCATAAGTAGCCCTCCGGACTGTCGGTGGAGGGCTGGGGCTCTAGCGTGGACGGACACAGAAGTACGGTTTTGTTTTACAATATAAAATTTTTACTCACTTTTATATCTAAGGGATATTCCCCAGTTGGGGATATAACACCTATTCCAAGTTCCCTTTTCTTAGCATCATCCAGCTTGGACCTAAACAGGAAATATATCCCAACATTAGTGTCGGCCACATCGCACTCGAGGGGCACTGCGGCCACTCCCAGGGCCGACCTTGCGGTGCCGGACCTACATCGACTCCACAGCTGATAATGGTCAAGTCTCAATGGAATTCTCTCAGCGTCTATCCCTAACACCAGTACAATACATAGTCAGACAGCGATAGTCGGCATCGTCGACTGCTGAAATGCCAGCTCCAGTTCCAGATGAATTTCGGATCATCTATCCTGTTACTTTTGAAGCAGGTTACAACATTTGAAATACACGATAGAATTTAATTAAGTAGACTAAAAAGGTTAAAAGAACTGGTTCTTTCTGCTGTTCATAATAGATGCCCACACCTGGATGGGGAGGAACGTCATACAAAATTGTACAACAATCGATAGTAGACTGAATGTAGTGGAAAGTAGATCATCTAGGGAATTCATTTTATAGATTCTAAAATAAACAAATTAGGAGATAATGTAAAGCTGATCTTAGCATAGCGAACAGGATTAGAAAGGATCGCCTAACTGGTCTGGGCATGTATAACAAATGACAAAAACCAACTTCAGGGTCCTGTGAGAAGCCTCCACATCACCGAGCTGGCATGAGCAGACAAGATAAGGTGAGAGGTGACTGGCGAAGCACGGCTTCAACAGCGGGACTGTGTGGCTCGAGGACAGATGTGATAAATGATTATGTGGAGTATTATATTATTACGGATTAGAAGTGTAATTAATATTGTACAAAATGATCTCACACGAGCAATTCTTCTCGAAGTTGCACGGCTGCGAGCTGGCTGCTGAGGCGGTCCGCCTCCTCCTGGTGGGCCTGGCTGCTGGCTGCGAGCTGGCTGCTGAAGCGGTCCGCCTCCTCCTGGTGGGCCTGGCTGCTGGCTGCGAGCTGGCTGCTGAGGCGGTCCGCCTCCTCCTGGTGGGCCTGGCTGCTGGCTGCGAGCTGGCTGCTGAGGCGGTCCGCCTCCTCCTGGTGGGCCTGGCTGCTGGCTGCGAGCTGGCTGCTGAGGCGGTCCGCCTCCTCCTGGTGGGCCTGGCTGCTGGCTGCGAGCTGGCTGCTGAGGCGGTCCGCCTCCTCCTGGTGGGCCTGGCTGCTGGCTGCGAGCTGGCTGCTGAAGCGGTTCGTCTCCTCCTGGTGGGCCTGGCTGCTGGCTGCGAGGTCTTCAGACAGCTGAAATAATAGTGCCAATAGTGAAAAAGAGCCAACCAAGTATTGAGGCAAAGCGGACCCGATGCAGTGCAGTTGGAGTCCTGCCCGGGAAAGCAATAACCTGATCATATAATCAATAATCTGGTGAAACCTAAAATAACAAAAAAGAAGTCAAACTTAGAGTTGAACTGAGTGAATGCATATTCTTCTAGCTCCAGTGCCAGCCTTAATGGGGATGATAATAAGTAAACAGCCCTGCCGGAACGACTTCCATCGGTAAACTAAAAACAAACGTAACAGAAGAAACTCAAAATTTTGGATTATTTCAAAGAGGAGTTCATTTTGCGCGTATATCAAAACAACGCAGACTTGACAAACTAATACAATGTATGCTGTACTGTGTTATCTATTTCTCTCTCTCTTTTTACCAGACTAATTGGATTTCCCCCCCCCCCCCAGTCCTAATCCCTCACCTATATTCATGGTTTGATTCTTTCTGATTGTAATCTTAATATTTTTATTAATCTGTGGTAGCTTGTAAAATGGTCTTTCTCCTATTTGATGCTCTTGTGTAACTTGATTCTCAGTTGTTCTGTTAGTTCCTCTATTAGTTAATAAACAGGTACACTTACCTTAACCACTTTACTGTCTAGTTTGTTCTGAGCAATGGCGTGATCTTTGCAGAGGTTTTGGAGTCTCAGCAGGTGAAACTGAAAATAAATTCGAGTTTAAGGTTGCGTAGTTAGATTTACGAACAATAACAATTGAAATAATTAAATATTAGCTCCATTGTTATGTTTATAGAGCACATAACAAAATATGGAAACCAAGATGGCGATGGTCGTGTCAAGAATGGAGCATCCAGGAGATCCGTCTCTGGCTGCAGGGTGCTGCTGAAGGGACACTTTACATCGTGCTCTTCAGCTCTACTTGACGAAGAGTGTTTTATGACGGACGAGAATAATTATTTTAATAAAAGTACCTCTTCAACGCGCGCTACCTCCGCCTTCAGCTCACTCTCCACAGCCAGCCTCGCTGCTTGCTGCTGGCTTGTGGCGTTTATCCTGTCAAAGGTGAAAAACAAATGTAATGAGTAATTGGCTCGACCCGGACAGCTGTCCGGAGACACCGCGGCCCGCAGCACCTACCCCGGCGGGCCGCACCCCCGGCACGGACAATGCGCCCCCAGAGCGACCCTATACACGCAGCGGAGATATTCTTACATCATATAGTAATCAAGTGTTT
>CM062872.1:7945011-8010803 GCA_031772225.1 Eubasilissa splendida | reverse complement strand
ACCTCGAGGATAGCCATCGATACCATGAGTGAGTTCAGATCCACAGCGCCCACCTCTACCGGCCGGTGTTATGATGGACTTCTAACGCTAACATTCAGCAGCATTCTGAAGAGATCAGACCACCGTTTAAGTAACTTCTGATTACTGAAGATAGCTCCATCATTCTCTCAGCAACAAGCCATTCTGGGATTAAACTCTTTCCACAGTTCAGCTGCAATAATTAGTACGGATTATAATATAAAGATAGCTAGATTTGGCCACAACAACAACCTCATCTCCGCTGTGGACTATTTCTCGGCAAAAATGCGCGTTCATTTTAAGGTGTGATTAAATAATATTTTCGTTAATTCAAGGTCGGCGGACGAAGGAAGGCGATACATTATATCCTGTTCACTCTCACGAAGCAGACACCAGACCGTAGCCAAGTTCGTACATGGATGTTGTCTCAAACCTGGCCAGGGATTCCCTCTCCATAACGGGGCGAGATGATGGTATATCAGGTTTAGCTAATTCACGTCCTCTGTTGCCAATACTCGATGACCGTGTACAATGAAGTCACAAGAAACTGTTTTATACTAATAATTATTTAGATTCTGTATTGAAGTGTACCTATACTACCATCATATTGCGCAGCAAGCGTACCTTTGATCTCACTGATAACACGCGATACGATATCTAAATATGTATCGATAAGAAGCAAAGATTCGTTGGTGTACCTATATGTTGCAGACCATCAACCAGGCACCAGTCTCTACACCTCCAGGAGGCACCCGACCCACCGAGGCTCCTTCAGAGTGAGTAACGCTTATCTATTAAATGGCATCTGAGGGTTGCGTGCGCCTGGACCTGGGCCCGGTCCTCGCGAGGCTCCCCGGGGCTGACGGAAGGAAAGAGCGATAAGAACATCAAATGTTGTCTATTTTTTGATCATTTTAAAAAAACTTTTCACATTAATTAGAGATTTTCGATTTGCCTTTAGATCTGGTTTCTGCGCGCATATTTGTTTTAACAGAGACAGAGTGACGCGGAGCCAATATACGTCATCAATGGTGACCAGCTCGCCCCGGTGCCAGCTGTGACCCCGCACTCGCGCCGCTTAGCGCGTCCTCTGCTAATTTCATTGGTTTTTTCTAGAACTTTCCGGACGACCAGCCGCGAGCTCCGCAACGCTTCCTCCCGGGACCCATCTGCGCTACGGAAGAAACACATACTTACCCACTTTGACGTGAGTTGATTATTTTATTTTTATATTTTTAACAGGGCTTCGAACCGGAGCTGAACCGAAAATATATTTCGGTTCGGTACATGTTCAGACACGCGCGATAACACAACCTTACTCTCCACTAGTTATTACACGCGACAACAGAAATAGTTTAAATGGAAATTCTTTGCAAGATATTTTAATAATTAATAACAATAACAAGAATTCTGTATACTTCATCCGTGAATATACCGTTTAATTTAATAAATTATATTATTATCATACAGTATGTACTTCTAGTTCTAATTATTATAGCATTAATTCATTATTATTTTCTATATTATATTATTGTATCAGTTCATGCAGTATGCTTATTACAAAAGAAGGAATATAATTATCTAAATTATGGTAGAAAATAAATATTTAATAAAAATGATTACATTTAATTACTTTACTTAGAGCTGAACCGAAAAACTTTATTTTTTCCGTAACGAAAACCGGAACCGAAATGATATAATTTTTTAATTGAACCGAAACCCAAACCGAAATAAAAAAAATTACAGTTTGAATCCCTGAATTTTAAAATGGATTTATTTACTCATACTTTATTACGAGCGGATTATATACCTACCCGACATGGCAACGTCACTGGGCTCTGCCCGCTCTGAGGCTGACATTTTAAATTAAATTCCTAATCTTAAAATTAAGAAATACATTACGTATTAAGTCCAATTACGATTCAGACAAAATTAGTCATTTTAAATTATATAAAGATAGATGTTTACTATTTTACTTTATTTATTAATTTACCTATATTTATGCCCTAATGGGCCTTTACAAATAACTAATTTCGCAATAATAATAATTGTAAGAGTTTGAATTAAAATTAGATAATATTTGACTGCACCTTGCAGGTCTACATAATACTCCGTTTGATTCAAATAATATTAAGATTTAAAGATAATATTGACGAGGTATCCTTTGTTCTAAATAATAAAATAGTTTTTAGTATTATTAACCTGTCATACATTGAGTATGCTGCGCGGCGCAGCCCTGTTTCACTCCAGATGTGCACTCCAGATGATTTCGGCAGTAAGTTTGTGAATGCTAGACTGTTGATACTCGAGTCTCTACTTTATCTGGAAATGAGATCAGCTCCAGGGAACCTGCGCTCGCGATCTGCATCTGTATCTGGTTCCGACCCCCGTCGGATCTGGGCCAGATCTTGATGGAGAGATATTTAGTCTGAACATGCCTCGTTAGTTCAATTCTGATCGGTTCCGGCTTGTCATCCCACATGTCCTAACCTCTAGGGTATACGTCAAACGCCATTTGTCATTTGCAATATCGTCGACTAGTTAAGGGTGTGTATTTGGGCGACGCTCTCTGATGCACTGAGCTCTCTGTTCTCGGGAAAGGTGCATTAACGACGATGCTACAGCGCCAGTATTTACACATGTAGTAGCGTAGTTTGTAATGCACCTTCCTCGCATTGGAAAAAGACATCCAGGTTCGAATCCCGGATTTTATATGTATATCTTTATAATTAATACATTTAGTTAGTTTTTTAAATAAAATGTGGTGAAAAATGTGATAATAAATTTACCATTTATTATAAAAGTCGATGGATTATAAAAGTTTCCAATTTTTCGTTATCTTAAATGGATAAGATAGCAAAATTGGTGTCGCGATTCCTGATAAGGAATAGTTCCGGGTCCGTATCCCGACGGTAACCGAGTATTTTTCCTCTAGATTTTTTCTATGTCTTTCTATCCGACTCATTCAATTTGTTGAACATCAAAGAACTAATAAATTATTCATTTTTCAGTGTGGATTTTATGGAAAAGGTAAAATTATTTTTAAGTCAATTCTCTCATTTTGATCATTTGGATTAATCCGGACCAAGATTTTTGTTTTATATTTATTATTTAAAAATTTTTCGATAAATAGATTTTTCTGTATTATATGTCTATCCAGTTGACTAATTTAATTTGTATTAAAAATACCACGGAACAATGTTCTGAAATTGCAACTTCTCTAAAAAAATGTTTTCCTCTAGAAATATACATTATTTGCACAATTAGACGACCCGTTGAACTGATTTAAAAAAATTAACAAATAAGTGTTTGAAAATGATTTCTCCTTTCACTTGAGAATGCGTTTCGTAAACGTAAATCATTAGGAACCAGCTGTGTAGAGTTTCTGGGCTATTCTGCCGTGTATGTACAGTCGATCATCAAATCTTGCTTGCGAGACTGCAACAAACCTACGGAGTAGACGGAAATGCACCTGGTTGGCTTCAATCATATCTTTGTAATAATCGGTGCGATTTCAAAACTCAACCTCCCCTAGATCTACTGCTGACATCGGGGTACCTCAGGGATCTGTTCTCGGACCACTCTTGTATATTTTATATACGACAGACAGAGGCATTAAAAAGAAAAATTGCAAGATGCGGAGATAGAAGATAGTGGGTGGCACAGAATAGACTCACATTGAATCCAAAATCCAAAACAGAACTACGATGGACAGCAACACCCAGATGGCAAAACATAATACAGGCAGCCCGCCTACTTATAAATGCATTTGTGGTGTCACGTGTGGACTATTGTAACAGCATCAAAAGTAGACAAATCATTTATGATAAATTATTTTTCACAGATTCATCTCATCAGCCGCCGATATCCTGACTTGACTCCCGACACCGGCCAGGGCAGCCCGCTACCAGCTGCAGCAGCAGCGCTCAGTTCAGTGACTCCAGGCATCCGTCAGCGAGCTCAGCAGGCAGCAGCATGACTACCGCGATCGAAGTAATCCTGGAGCAGGTGACCGACCATACTTTATACCGCGGGTCTCGGCGACAGCTGTCGGGCCGCCCCTTCAGGGGGCCCCGCCCCCATCAGCCCGAGCGCTCCTCGGAGTGTTGCGTGGATAGTGCTCTGAGAGCGGTCCTGGCCGCGGTGGCGGTCCTGGGCGTCGTTCCGAGCGTCACGTGACCTGTTTTATTGCTGCCTATGTTAATAAAATTTTTGAATTTTTTTCTATCAACAATTTTACTATTTTTATTACTTTTAAGTTATTATTTTTAAATATATACTTTTTTATAACTAACTATCTTTAATATGTTGTGTAAGGCGTCATTTTAAAGTTTCTATTTTAAATTCTATTTATACGTATTGGTACTTTCTGTGTTTTCTTTAAATACTAATAATATTTAAAATATGGGCCAGGCCCAGCCGGAGTGGGAAATTTCAATTAATTCAATAATCACTGAAGAAGAACAATCCCGACATGTGCCGGCGGAAGTACAGGGGCGTATCCACGCTAATCTCTCACTGAGACCCTGATCTCTGAGCAGCGGTAAAGGTTCGTGTGCACTGGATGCGTCACTCTAATCTGATTTGATCTGCTTTGATCGGGATCTGACCATTCGTGCTTCATTGCAGGTGAGGAACGACGTCAGGGTGCACATGTTCACCATAGAGAACTTGAAGACGGAGAACTCCAAACTCAGGACCAAGTTTCACGAAGCCAAGTAAGTCAATAATGGAAGATTATTATATTTTATATTTGATGTTATACAGATGCAGCCCTGGTTTCAAGAAAAAGTGTCTTGACAAAGTATTTAGCAGCTTCCAACTCAGTCTCTGTGCTAATGTCATTATACAATCTGCACAGTAGGCAAATCGGATTAAAGAACGCGATATTGCTGTGGCAGGCATCTAGTCTGAATGTGTCGTGCTTCCTTAATGACCTGAAGCTGTACTCTAGAGGTCAGCGTGCTGCCGACCAGATCTTGTACAGAAATAAAAGATCAGCAATATTGCATCTCGCATTGAGACTATAAAATCTATTGTTTTGGGTTCTCTAGATATTTGTTTGTTGTGTGTTTCAGGGTGGACAAACGAGGAGCCCTACTGCACATGGAGACGGTGAGTCGAGCTGGTCCCTCCACCCACCGCGGGCAGCCCCAGTCAATATCTATGCTCTATCGCCGACCTGTATGCCCAGGTCTCCAGCGCGCTTCCTCCACGTCAGCACTAACGGCTAGCAATACCTGTCCCTATACCTCACATCCAGGGGCACTCCACCCGACCTTTGGGGACTCTTCGTCCTCAAGTCCAGGATAATTTCCTTCTCCAGGCTGTCGTATTGACGCGAATGCGCATCCTCGCCAAAGGATCACTTCTATGGCTTTAATTTAATGAACGATATAACAATGATGCATCACGTACTATCTCCTCCATCTTACATCATCAGGCATTTTATCGAAGGTCTTCACCGCACTGTACTGATGGCTGTGGCGCTCGTGCTCATGTTAATTTGCCTCCAAACTTAGGATTTTGAAATAAAATCCAATACATTTTCTGTTTAAAGGACGTCACATTGAGGACGGAGCCGAGTCACTGTATTTTTCTCAAAATTTCAATGTTTTATTTTGATTTACTGATATTTGTTGCCTTTCTTCTTCATCAGCCAGATTAGACAGCTCCGCTGATGATGCGAGGATGGATGCAGAGCTGTAGACTATTTCACAAGACGCAGTACTGCTGAATCTTCTGGCCCTTCCCAGTTGTGCCATTTTGTTACCACACGTCTTGTATTTAGCGATAAATTCAATCTAGAATCCATTCTGACGCCCAAATATTTAATTAGTCACTTCCTTCAGACTGTCACCATCTGTTATACATTTTTTAAATAGAGTTGCGTGCCTACGTGGTATACGCGTCCATCAATATTCCTGGAGTGAGGCTCAACCCCCCCAACAGCTAGATCACTAGGCGAGTATCGTAACCACTAGATCACAAGTACATCGAATTTTAATATTTCCAATGTTATGAACTAAATTTTAGTTTAATTGTTCTTCAACCATATTGCTATATTGTTTATGTCATAGTTTAATTTATTTTTTGTTATTTAAAAAAATAGAGACATGTCACATCAATATTATTACTACTTTCAAACTAAGCTAAACGCTACGCTTGCGCTACGTGGATAGGACTAACTTGCTGGTGTCCTGGAACGAGGCGCGAACCCCCGACCGCTGGATCACTAGGCCGACGTCTTGACCACTACACCATCAAGCTACTCATAATTCATTCATTATGTAATAATTAGACAAAGTACTTTGTTTAAACCACTATTTGATAATTATTCTACGTTTCGATACTTCTTCGCATCTGTCTTCTTCAGGAAACAATTAATACTGAAATTAAAAAATATTAAATGAGGAATAAGTAAGAACTAATGCGAAAACAAATTGAAAAGATGACTTAGTATTTTGTCTAATTTTGTTTGTCAAAGTAATTTTGCAAATATTAAAGTTTCATAATTGTCTCCTGACATGTGTGTATGGGAGGGGATAGTGACGCATGGAAGGAGCGGGTAATGTCAAGCTGTGACGCAGCTCCATGCTGCCGAGTGATCATTTTAATATAACACCAATTTTATATTTTCAGTTCAAAAGGAAAGCCGACAAGATGTCCGACCGCCTGGACGAGTTTGCAGCTCTGGAGTGAGTTCTATTTGCGATGTTACTCTCGGTTCGGGGACTCCTGCACACCACGAGATATTTAGTAGGTTCAGAAAATGCGTCCGAATGAATGATGGCATCCATCCTGAGCCTGACTCCTCGCCAGTCCCGGCAGGAATCCCGGGAAGAAATCCGTCGACTGGAGATTATCTCTGAAATACGGATTTTGCTCCTATGATATTGTTTAGAGAAGTTCCGGCTCTTGTGGTCCGCACATTCTACACATCTTAGCTCAGAAGGTTTCCGTCTTGCGCTTCACTTCGCGCTTGTTGTGCGTCCAATTTTGGTTCATTAATTTTCCGTTTGTCAGTTGAGCGAATTTGAATCTCGCCAGCAGCAGTTAAAATGAAATAAACGTTGGAAATATAATGCATTCTGCTTGTCCAATAGTAAAGTAAAGGTGTATTATTTAGATTTTAGATGAAGTCTCATTGTCGCGACCTCGGCCTTGAGTTTTAATCTCTTTCTTTTCATCTGTGGATAAACTGGTGTTCTTGACACGTTGAACAGGAAAGAACGCGACGGGCTGCTGGAGGAGCTCCGGGTGGCCAAGGAGGAGCGGCGCCTCGCGGAGAGGGACTCCCAGCGGCTCAAGGAAGCCTTGGCGGACGCCATTAAGGTATTTGAAAGCTCGCTACTTTAAAAATAAACAAATCAAAATATTTGTTAATAAATATATCAAAATGTGAAGAAATGAAACCGTTAAAATAACGGTTTTCCTTTTTATTTCGGATCAAAATCCGGTTAGCTGATTTTACCCAACCTCAATTATCAAATTTAAAATTATGGAAAAAATGTCTAATTGTATTGCTTTTACCCAGCTACCCAGAAATAGAATATGAAATATGAAAGAAGTATGGAACTAGTATATTTGAGAAAATACATACATAATTTTTGTTTGCATAATAAATGTACAAAATTAATTATTATTAGGAGAACACATTCTTATTGCGAAGTTGTAATTTTTCAGAACAGACGCTCTGTGACGTTTTCAATATTAATTAGAAAAATATACATATAAAATATATATAGTTGGATAATGCACCTTCCCCGATTCGGAAAGAGATCCAGGTTCGAATCCCGGTGGCGCAACAACAATATTTTTTGATAAAATTGATTTTATATGGATATCTTTCTATTTAATATATTTAATTATAGGTTGTGAAATAATTTAAAATAAACCTTATAATGGACAAATTTATTTGATTGACAAGAATAATAATTTTATAGATAGCCAAAATTTGTAGGAAATATATTCAAAGATAATTGAAAGGCTACTTGAATATTTACCTCAACCAGCTGACTAGCGGCCGAACCTTTCACCGAAGAAATCCTTTTCAGAGCGGTTTTTACTGAGAAACGGCGTCTCTTCGCTTATCTTACTATTCCGTGTTATTAATAATTTTTGAAAAAAAAACCAGTCAAAAAAGGCGGTTTTCGTTTTTTGAAATGACCGATAAACCAATTAATCCGTTTTAGTTTAAACCAGTTCGGAAGTCCTAGTGTGGAGTTGTCTCATAATGGTCGGAGACTCGCGGCAGTCCAGACAACTCAACACGGAAGACGATGTAAAGAATATTTCTGTAAAAAATGAGGAGTATGCACTCAGTCTTCTCCTTCTGCTCCAACATTGCCGCAGCGGGGCGATGGAAGGCCGCGGGGAGGGCAGCTGTCCTACTCCCGCCAGGGTGAACCTCGCCCCTTTCTGTATTATTCCATGTTCCGCTTTGTGATTCGCAGACCAGTGCAGAGAGGCTCCGGCAGGTGGAGAGGGAGCAGAGAGATCTGGAGACGGAACTCCAAATAGTGAGTATCGGTTACAGTTGCTGAATTATGTTTCTGTCATAGTATTATAACAAGTCACGCTGTTAAGGCCCGTGCCCACGCTCGTCTCTCAATAAGACTTTGATTAATAAGTCAGTAAAGGTACGCGTATACTGGATGCGTCGGCTAATGATTCATACATAGCTTCGCGCAACTCTGCACTGTCCGCGGTGCGCACTGGAGAGCAGCGCCACCTCTGCAGGAGGTTACTCATTCCAAATGGCTGATAGGTCTGATGCGATAATGTAATCTCCCGAAGAAGCCGCTATTTTGAAAATGTCTCCAACGACAAGCGCGGCCTTCTAAAGTAATGGTGGCCTTGACTCGAGTCGAACCTCCGAGAGGAATCTTTTCCGTGGACGGTTTCAATATAATATATGAGAGCTTATTTGGAGGGGGCCAAGGCGAGTGACGCCACTGAACCGCATATTTTAATTGTATTTCAGAAATCCGTAGAAGTGGCAAGACTCGAGAGCATCGTGCAAGAGCATGCTGAACGGACGCGCCTCGTCACGGAGGAGTTCAGCTCGTTTAAGTGAGTCAATGTTTTAGTACTGTATTACAATACGCTGCGCTTTGGTATCTGGTATATGTCTTGCAATATGGACCGTGGTACACAGCCGCCGGTGTGGCCAGCAGCTGCGGTGCAGATGGCATCTCAGTACCGCGGGGGAGCTCCGTCAGTGCTAATAGTTAATGGGTGATCCGGGTAGGTCGAGTTAAAGGGAAACACTTGATTACTATATGATGTAAGAATATCTCCGCTGCGTGTATAGGGTCGCTCTGGGGGCGCATTGTCCGTGCCGGGGGTGCGGCCCGCCGGGGTAGGTGGCTCGAGCCAATTACTCATTACATTTGTTTTTCACCTTTGACAGGATAAACGCCACAAGCCAGCAGCAAGCAGCGAGGCTGGCTTGTGGCGGTGTTCTGACTTAGGTCGTGTGTATATATATTACTATTGTTATGTTTAATTGTTGGGCGTGGCAATCATACCCCGGCGGGCCGCCTAAAACAGGATCGGTCATTGGCGGAAAATGTCGAGTAAAGTGATATAGATAGGTTGTGTGGGCAGGTATGGATGTGTGTTTTCAAGTGTTTTCACTTTAACTCGGACCTACCCGGAAATCCCCCATTTAATAGTCGCATGACGGAGCCCTCACCGCGGGTACTGTGTTGCCTTCTGCCCGCAGATGCTGGCCCACACCGGCGGCTGGTGTTCCTCGGTCCTGACGGGCATGTCATGTTGGGGAAACATTTGAGCTTGAGTTGGGTTTTCTGGTACACTTTTTCTGGGTCTCTAGGGTAGCTTCTTTTACGTGCGCTGATTCTACTCACGTGACGTGGAGCGGCCCGGTATGCTTGAGCATGGCAACGTGGCGCGATCGTGGGGCGTGGAACTCTTATTAGGTGTTGATGGTTTTGACTTTGTTTAATTGGAGGGTACTTGTGGCGGGATATCGCCTGGGACCCAGCACACTTGTGAGGCTATGCTGCAGTATTTTGAAACCGTCCAAGGGAATAAAGTTTCCTATCGGAGGTGCGAAGCCTGTGTACTAGGCATCAACTTTTCCATTCTTGGAACGGCCACGAGCTTGGACGTTGGAGGACTTTTTTCAAAACTTTGCGGCTTCTTGCGGGGAGTTTACTATTTTCGAATCTGGTACCATTTCTTCCATAGGTTTGGACGCCCCCATGTGTTTACTCCGGGCTAGTGGGGGGGACGATGGCTCGCCTGGGCGCACGAGGGGTATGGGCTGAGGGGAGAGTTGAGTGGGCCTGGTTGCTGGTGAAGTAGTACAAGATTAAATGGGGTGTCAGGGAGTTTTAAGGGTAGGTAGGTGGTTGAATTGGGGGTTGGTGTCGTAGTGCCGGCGGGAATGCGGCTCGGATCTGCGGGTAGTGGGTGTTGGTAGCTGGTATGTTTCTGGTTTGCTGATTAGGGTTCCTAGTAGATAGTGCGGGGTGTGACGGTCTAATGTTATGCTCGGATACCGATCAACGCTGAAGGAGACTCTCATGCTATGGGCTGCGTATTCACCATATTGCGGTAATGGGAATAATTCGTTTTGGAAGCTCGGGGAAAACGGGAGTGGTGGTGGAACTGACGGAAAGAAAAGAGGAAGGTTGAGAAACGATGAGGCTTGGTGTGAGCTGTTGGTGTTGTAGGTGTGCTGCTAGAAGGTTGTGGTCAGTCATGGTTTGTGAGGCCGTATGGAGGACGGAGTGTGGTGGTATCTGGGCGGGTAGGCAGCGTGGGCGCAGTAATGGTGGTGTATTAGAATATAGGGTGGTAGAAGTTCAGGGGGGTTTAGTTTTAGGTTGGGTATGGTTCTGGTCTGTTCAGGGGGGGTTGAGGGCTGGGCATTATTAGTTTTAAGAAGGGGGGAATTTTTTGGTGGATGTTTTCAGGATATTTGCGTTTGTGTATGAGTTTGTGTGTAGGAAGTGGAGGATGGGTTTTTCAGAGAGAGCGCCGTTTTGGTGAGCGGCGGAGGTGGGTTTTGGGGCACGGAGACAGCGTGGGATGAGGGGGGTGGGGTTTGTGGATTGGTGAAGGAGATTGGTGGGGGGTCTGCTGTCGGGAAGTATTTGGGGGGGAAGTGAGTGGTTTTTCGGTGGTGGAGGGGATTGATTTGTTTGGGGGAATGGTGTTGGGGGTGCGGCGTTTGGTGGGAAAATTTAAGTGTTGGTTTTGGTCGTTGGTTGGTGGTTTGTGAGGAATGTGTTTTGATTGTGGTGATTTTTGTGTAGGGCGGTTGCAGCTCCCGGGTTGAGTAACGGGTGAGAGGGAAGTTGAGGGGTTGGGAGAGGATAGGTGACATTAGCTGTGTGTGCGGGGGTTGGTTGTGGTGGGGGTTATAGGATATGGAGGGCGGAGGAGGTTTTTTTGGTATTACAAGGAGATTGTAGATTGGGGGGGAGAAAGTTGTTGTTGGTTGAGGCGGGTATGGGTATGTGATTTATTTTTGGTGGGGTGGGTGGGGAGCATTGGGTGCTAGTGGGAAAGTAGAAGGGATGTGGGGCATGTGGAGTGGGCGGGGGTGAAGGTGGCGTATGCGGTTGTTTTGCAATTGGTATTTGGTGTATGGGGGGACTGTTGGGGTTTTGGGGTGTTGGGGTGGGGGGGGTGTTTTGATGAGTTAAGGTGGGGGTGAACGTCTTTTGTTTATGGTTTTTTTAACCGTTATTTTACGGTTTCATTTCTTCTAATTTTGAAATATTTATTAACAATATTTTGATTTGTTTTATTTTTATAGTAGCCATCAGTGCATTTCAATACCTTAAATGGCGTCCAGCACACTGGATTCCTTGTGCCGGCTGGGGTGTAAGGTCACTCTCGCGAGGCGACGCTCATCCTTGGCCCAACACGGTGCTCATCACAGCAGCCCGTCGCGTTCTTTCCTGTTCGACGTGTCAAGAACACCAGTTTATCCACAGATGAAAAGAAAGAGATTAAAACTCAAGGCCGAGGTCGCGACAATGAGACTTCATCTAAAATCTAAATAATACACCTTTACTTTACCATTGGACAAGCAGAATGCATTATATTTCCAACGTTTATTTCATTTTAACTGCTGCTGGCGAGATTCAAATTCGCTCAACTGACAAACGGAAAATTAATGAACCAAAATTGGACGCACAACAAGCGCGAAGTGAAGCGCAAGACGGACACCTTCTGAGCTAAGATGTGTAGAATGTGCGGACCACAAGAGCCGGAACATCTCTAAACAATACCATAGGAGCAAAATCCGTATTTCAGAAATAATCTCCAGTCGACGGATTTCTTCCCGGGATTCCTGCCGGGACTGGCGAGGAGTCAGGCTCAGGATGGATGCCATCATTCATTCGGACGCATTTTCTGAACCTACTAAATATCTCGTGGTGTGCAGGAGTCCCCGAACCGAGAGTAGCAACGCAAATAGAACTCACCCCAGAGCTTCAAACTCGTCCAGGCGGTCGGACATCTTGTCGGCTTTCCTTTTGAACTGAAAATATAAAATTGGTGTTATATTAAAATGATCACTCGGCAGCATGGAGCTGCGTCACAGCTTGACATTACCCGCTCCTTCCATGCGTCACTATCCCCTCCCATACACACATGTCAGGAGACAATTATGAAACTTTAATATTTGCAAAATTACTTTGACAAACAAAATTAGACAAAATACTAAGTCATCTTTTCAATTTGTTTTCGCATTAGTTCTTACTTATTCCTCATTTAATATTTTTTAATTTCAGTATTAATTGTTTCCTGAAGAAGACAGATGCGAAGAAGTATCGAAACGTAGAATAATTATCAAATAGTGGTTTAAACAAAGTACTTTGTCTAATTATTACATAATGAATGAATTATGAGTAGCTTGTTGGTGTAATGGTCAAGACGTCGGCCTAGTGATCCAGCGGTCGGGGGTTCGCGCCTCGTTCCAGGACACCAGCAAGTTAGTCCTATCCACGGAGCGCAAGCGTAGCGTTTAGCTTAGTTTGAAAGTAGTAATAATATTGATGTGACATGTCTCTATTTTTTTACATAACAAAAAATAAATTAAACTATGACATAAACAATATAGCAATATGGTTGAAGAACAATTAACTAAAATTTAGTTCATAACATTGGAAATATTAGAATTCGATGTGCTTGTGATCTAGTGGTTACGATACTCGCCTAGTGATCTAGCTGTTGGGGGGTTGAGCCTCACTCCAGGAATATTGATGGACGCGTATACCACGTAGGCACGCAACTCTATTTAAAAAATGTATAACAGATGGTGACAGTCTGAAGGAAGTGACTAATTAAATATTTGGGCGTCAGAATGGATTCTAGATTGAATTTATCGCTAAATACAAGACGTGTGGTAACAAAATGGCACAACTGGGAAGGGCCAGAAGATTCAGCAGTACTGCGTCTTGTGAAATAGTCTACAGCTCTGCATCCATCCTCGCATCATCAGCGGAGCTGTCTAATCTGGCTGATGAAGAAGAAAGGCAACAAATATCAGTAAATCAAAATAAAACATTGAAATTTTGAGAAGAATACAGTGACTCGGCTCCGTCCTCAATGTGACGTCCTTTAAACAGAAAATGTATTGGATTTTATTTCAAAATCCTAAGTTTGGAGGCAAATTAACATGAGCACGAGCGCCACAGCCATCAGTACAGTGCGGTGAAGACCTTCGATGAAATGCCTGATGATGTAAGATGGAGGAGATAGTACGTGATGCATCATTGTTATATCGTTCATTTAAATTAAAGCCATAGAAGTGATCCTTTGGCGAGGATGCGCATTCGCGTCAATACGACAGCCTAGAGAAGGAAATTATCCTGGACTTGAGGACGAAGAGTCCCCAAAGGTCGGCTGGAGTGTCCCTGGATGTGAGGTATAGGGACAGGTATTGCTAGCCGTTAGTGGTGTCGTGGAGGAAGCGCGCTGGAGACCTGGGCATACAGGTCGGCGATAGAGCATAGATAGATAGTGACTGGGGCTGCCCGCGATGGGTGGAGGGACCAGCTCGACTCACCGTCTCCATGTGCAGTAGGGCTCCTCGTTTTTCCAGCCTGAAACACACAACAAACAAATATCTAGAGAACCCAAAACAATAGATTTTATAGTCTCAATGCGAGATGCAATATTGCTGATCTTTTATTTCTGTACAAGATCTGGTCGGCAGCACGCTGACCTCTAGAGTACAGCTTCAGGTCATTAAGGAAGCACGACACATTCAGACTAGATGCCTGCCACAGCAATATCGCGTTCTTTAATCCGATTTGCCTACTGTGCAGATTGTATAATGACATTAGCACAGAGACTGAGTTGGAAGCTGCTAAATACTTTGTCAAGACACTTTTTCTTGAAACCAGGGCTGCATGTGCTGGTGCTAATGTTTTACATCTCTGTATAACATCAAATATAAAATATAATAATCTTCCATTATTGACTTACTTGGCTTCGTGAAACTTGGTCCTGAGTTCGGAGTTCTCCGTCTTCAAGTTCTCTATCGTGAGCATGTGCACCCTGACGTCGTTCCTCACCTGCAATGAAACACGAATGGTCAGATCCCGATCAAAGCAGATCAAATCAGATTAGAGTGACGCATCCAGTGCACACGAACCTTTACCGCTGCTCAGAGATCAGGGTCTCAGTGAGAGATTAGCGTGGATACGCCCCTGTACTTCCGCCGGCACATGTCGGGATTGTTCTTCTTCAGTGATTATTGAATTAATTGAAATTTCCCACTCCGGCTGGGCCTGGCCCATATTATAAATATTAGTATTTAAAGAAAACACAGAAAGTACCAATACGTATAAATAGAATTTAAAATAGAAACTTTAAAATGACGCCTTACACAACATATTAAAGATAGTTAATTATAAAAAAGTATATATTTAAAAATAATAACTTAAAAGTAATAAAAATAGTAAAATTGTTGATAGAAAAAAATTCAAAAATTCTATTAACATAGGCAGCAATAAAACAGGTCACGTGACGCTCGGAACGACGCCCAGGACCGCCACCACGGCCAGGACCGCTCTCAGAGCACTATCAGAAGAGCCGGTCACGCAACACTCCGAGGAGCGCTCGGGCTGATGGGGGCGGGGCCCCCTGAAGGGGCGGCCCGACAGCTGTCGCCGAGACCCGCGGTATAAAGTATGGTCGGTCACCTGCTCCAGTATCTCTTCGGTCGCGGTAGTCATGCTGCTGCCTGCTGAGCTCGCTGACGGATGCCTGGAGTCACTGAACTGAGCGCTCCTGCTGCAGCTGGTAGCGGGCTGCCCTGGCCGGTGTCGGGAGTCAAGTCAGGATATCGGCAGCTGATGAGATGAATCTGTGAAAAATAATTTATCATAAATGATTTTTCTACTTTTGATGCTGTTACAATAGTCCACACGTGACACCACAAATGCATTTATAAGTAGACGGGCTGCCTGTATTAAGTTTTGCCTTCTGGGTGTTGCTGTCCATCGTAATTCTGTTTTGGATGGATTCAATGTGAGTCTATTCTGTGCCACCCACTATCTTCTATCTCCGCATCTTGCAATTTTTCGTTTTAATGCCTCTGTCTGTCGTATATAAAATATACAAGAGTGGTCCGAGAACAGATCCCTGAGGTACCCCGATGTCAGCAGTAGATCTAGGGGAGGTTTAGTTTTGAAATCGCACCGATTATTACAAAGATATGATTGAAGCCAACCAGGTGCATTTCTGTCTACTCCGTAGGTTTGTTGCAGTCTCTCAAGCAAGATTTGATGATCGACTGTACATACACGGCAGAATAGCCCAGAAACTCTACACAGCTGGTTCCTAATGATTTACGTTTACGAAACGCATTCTCAAGTGAAAGGAGAAATCATTTTCAAACACTTATTTGTTAATTTTTTTAAATCAGTTCAACGGGTCGTCTAATTGTGCAAATAATGTATATTTCTAGAGGAAAACATTTTTTTAGAGAAGTTGCAATTTCAGAACATTGTTCCGTGGTATTTTTAATACAAATTAAATTAGTCTACTGGATTGACATATAATACAGAAAAATCTATTTATCGAAAATTTTTTAATTAATAAATATAAAACAAAAATCTTGGTCCGGATTAATCCAAATGATCAAAATGAGAGAATTGACTTAAAAATAATTTTACCTTTTCCATAAAATCCACACTGAAAAATGAATAACTTTAGTTTTAAATGGAAACGTTTTACTGCGATGGTAATTCTAGAACTTTCAACAAACTGAATGAGTCGGATAGAAAGACATAGAAAAAATCTAGAGGAAAAATACTCGGTTACCGTCGGGATACGGACCCGGAACTATTCCATATCAGGAATCGCGACACCAATTTTGCTATCTTATCCATTTAAGATAACGAAAAATTGGAAACTTTTATAATAAATGGTAAATTTATTATCACATTTTTCACCACATATTATTTAAAAAACTAACTAAATGTATTAATTATAAAGATATACATATAAAATCCGGGATTCGAACCTGGATGTCTTTTTCCAATGCGGGGAAGGTGCATTACAAACTACGCTACTACATGTGTAAATACTGGCGCTGTAGCATCGTCGTTAATGCACCTTTCCCGAGAACAGAGAGCTCAGTGCATCAGAGAGCGTCGCCCAAATACACACCCTAAACTAGTCGACGATATTGCAAATGACAAATGGCGTTTGTCGTATACCCTAGAGATTAGGACATGTGGGATGACAAGCCGGAACCGATCAGAATTGAACTAACGAGGCATGTTCAGACTAAATATCTCTCCATCAAGATCTGGCCCAGATCCGACGGGGGTCGGAACCAGATACAGATGCAGATCGCGAGCGCAGGTTCCCTGGAGCTGATCTCATTTCCAGATAAAGTAGAGACTCGAGTATCAACAGTCTAGCATTCACAAACTTACTGCCGAAATCATCTGGGATGCACATCTGGAGTGAAACAGGGCTGCGCCGCGCAGCATACTCAATGTATGGCAGGTTAATAATACTAAAAACTATTGTATTATTTAGAACAAAGGATACCTCGTCAATCTTATCTTTAAATCTTAATATTATTTGAATCAAACGGAGTATTATGTAGACCTGCAAGGTGCAGTCAAATATTATCTCATTTTAATTCAAACTCTTACAATTATCATTATTGCGAAATTAATTATTTGTAAAGGCCCATTAGGGCATAAATATAGGTAAATTAATAAATAAAGTAAAATAGTAAACATCTATCTTTATATAATTTAAAATGACTAATTTTGGCTGAATCGTAATTGGACTAAATACGTAATTTATTTCTTAATTTTAAGATTAGGAATTTAATTTAAAATGTCAGCCTCAGAGCGGGCAGAGCCCAGTGACGTTGCCATTTCGGGTAGGTATATAATCCGCTCGTAATAAAGTATGAGTAAATAAATCCATTTTAAAATTCAGGGATTCAAACTGTCATTTTTTTTATTTCGGTTTGGGTTTCGGTTCAATTAAAAAATTATATCATTTCGGTTCCGGTTTTCGTTACGGAAAAAATAACGTTTTTCGGTTCAGCTCTAAGTAAAGTAATTAAATGTAATCATTTTTATTAAATATTTATTTTCTACCATAATTTAGATAATTATATTCCTTCTTTTGTAATAAGCATACTGCATGAACTGATACAATAATATAATATAGAAAATAATAATGAATTAATGCTATAATAATTAGAACTAGAAGTACATACTGTATGATAATAATATAATTTATAAAATTAAACGGTATATTCACGGATGAAGTATACAGAATTCTTGTTATTATTATTAATTATTAAAATATCTTGCAAAGAATTTCCATTTAAACTATTTCTGTTGTCGGGTGTAATAACTAGTGGAGAGTAAGGTTGTGTTATCGCGCGTGTCTGAACATGTACCGAACCGAAATATTTTTTCGGTTCAGCTCCGGTTCGAAGCCCTGTTAAAAATATAAAAATAAAATAATCAACTCACGTCAAAGTGGGTAAGTATGTGTTTCTTCCGTAGCGCAGATGGGTCCCGGGAGGAAGCGTTGCGGAGCTCGCGGCTGGTCGTCCGGAAAGTTCTAGAAAAAACCAATGAAATTAGCAGAGGACGCGCTCCAGATCTAAAGGCAAATCGAAAATCTCTAATTAATATGAAAAGTTTTTTTAAAATGATCAAAAAATAGACAACATTTGATGTTCTTATCGCTCTTTCCTTCCGTCAGCCCCGGGGAGCCTCGCGAGGACCGGGCCCAGGTCCAGGCGCACGCAACCCTCAGATGCCATTTAATAGATAAGCGTTACTCACTCTGAAGGAGCCTCGGTAGGTCGGGTGCCTCCTGGAGGTGTAGAGACTGGTGCCTGGTTGATGGTCTGCAACATATAGGTACACCGACGAATCTTTGCTTCTTATCGATACATATTTAGATATCGTATCGCGTGTTATCAGTGAGTTCAAAGGTACGCTTGCTGGGCAATATGATGGTAGTATAGGTACACTTCAATACAGAATCTAAATAATTATTAGTATAAAACAGTTTCTTGTGACTTCATTGTACACGGTCATCGAGTATTGGCAACAGAGGACGTGAATTAGCTAAACCTGATATACCATCATCTCGCCCCATTATGGAGAGGGAATCCCTGGCCAGGTTTGAGACAACATCCATGTACGAACTTGGCTACGGTCTGGTGTCTGCTTCGTGAGAGTGAACAGGATATAATGTATCGCCTTCCTTCGTCCGCCGACCTTGAATTTACGAAAATATTATTTAATCACACCTTAAAATGAACGCGCATTTTTGCCGAGAAATAGTCCACAGCGGAGATGAGGTTGTTGTTGTGGCCAAATCTAGCTATCTTTATATTATAATCCGTACTAATTATTGCAGCTGAACTGTGGAAAGAGTTTAATCCCAGAATGACTTGTTGCTGAGAGAATGATGGAGCTATCTTCAGTAATCAGAAGTTACTGAGACGGTGGTCTGATCTCTTCAGAATGCTGCTGAATGTTAGCGTTAGAAGTCCGTCATAACACCGGCCGGTAGAGGTGGGCGCTGTGGATCTGAACTCACTCATGGTATCGATGGCTATCCTCGAGGTGAGCGGGGTTTAGGGGATGATCCTAACCCTTAAAATAATACGTTACAGAAAAGATCGGTTGTAAGACCGGCGAACACTCAGCGGAACGCATGGAAAAGCTGCTCCATCAATAGATACTTCACTTCTACGATGCCAAGATTGCTTTGAACTAATTTCGCTATAATATATATATATAAACTACAAATAGTTAATTAATGCAGTTCACTCAGATTACCATTTCGCCCCTTGTGCGCTGTGACGTCACAAATAGTGACTTGCCCTCTTCCGTATTCTGCCTGGATTCTACCGAACATTAAATAAAGATGTTGGTGATTTGTTGTTCTGAAAATATTTGGATATTCCCTGAAATCCATACTTTATTGCTTTAATCTTACACTCCCATAGTGTATGTATGTAAAAAGCCCAAATTCATCTGATTGAAGAAGTAATTAATCTCAATTACGTCCAGTAGCACTTTCATTACATCGTTCTTCGGTTGAATAAGAAGCTACCCTTCTAGGACAGCCTAACCTAATCACTTAACCGAAATACTGCCAGGGTCTTCCCAGCTGCGAATCCTCCAGATGAGGCACACTCGTGTGGAAGATGGGCCTCAGGGGCGAGGTTCGTGCTGGTTGCTGATGCACCAGACCGCCGATGGTTCTCCGTGTCCTCGAAGATATGACAGGATCAGGCTCCAGGTCCTCGCTGCAGGCGTTTACTGTCTATTTTGCTAGCTTTCATGTTAGTGTGGCTGTATTGCAGTGGAAATGAAATTTATATATTAAATAAAGAAATACTGTGATGTTGATCTTAGTATAGTAAGGTTTGGTCATATGGAACGGATGAACGAAGAGAGAATGGTAAGAAATATATATGACGCAAGTGTCGATGGCACCAGAGGTAGAGGACGTCCGCGGAAGACCCGGCACGTCCAGGTAAACCAGATGCTCCTGTTAGAAGCCTAGAGGCGAGGATTGTGCGTCAGGACACAAGAGTGTGGCGCTCTATCCACTCTGCCTACCCCCGCGGAGAAACGGCGTGACGGTAAGTTAGTCAGTTATGACTTTATTAATAAACATGAAATGGTAGGCTTACAATTACTTGAATATAATGGAGAGCTTCGTGAGTAGCAATTCTATTATTTTACACTTATATAGTATTAACAACGGCAATGGCCAAGGCTACCTACCGACGCACTCACTGTACTATTTTAATTAATAACTAAAAAACAATTTCCTCGAATTGGAACATCCCCGATGGCCGCTGCGCCTTCTCATCAGGACCCCGCTAGCGCAAAAGTCACCCTCCGCCATTTTGTGAAAGTAAAAATAATATCAAAAAAGTTTTCGAAAATTCGACAACTGCAAAACGAAACGGTTTGAGCGCTTTGGCATCGATATGAGAGTGTCAGTTAGATTTTCAAATGTTATTTAAATTCCGGTCATTTTCGCGCAAATCACTTTTATCTATGATGTCAAACTGACAATTTTGTATGGAGGAAAAATATTTCTAAGCGTCACCGTGTGACACCATTGACCGCGCGATGTCGCGCGGGTGCCGGCCATAAATAAGGGTAGCCAACGTGACATTCTGACGCTTATCGCTGTGACTCTTTCTCTGTCGGCGATAGTCTGTTTCAATATTTAATATATTAAAATTTAAATCTATTGGCTATTTTGCTGGTTGTTAATAATCTAATGTTCCAGTTCCCGTCAGTGTCGCGTAGCAACACAAAACAATGATACGGGTACCGGTTAGTCTATCGAATACGGCAATAGATGGCGACACAACCAAACGGTTGAAGCTCGGAGAGTGCTGATGGCCGAGCCGAGGTGACCCTGCAATGGCCGACATTGCAAACGTTCAGAAAAGACACCAAATTAAAAATGGGCGACTGTCTTCATTGCCAGTAAGAAAAAAACAAAGTAGCGTCTCTATCTATCAAATATACATCTTGTATGGAACTGTTCATGTATTATATTGCCGTTCTTCCAATAGTCACTTCAAACAGGTGAGAAGATATGTATTAGGTAAAAACTAGGCTAGAAGTTAGATGTTAAAAATGTCGTACTTTGATAGTATGCCTTAAATGCAAAGATTTCAGATCTATTGTTTGTATTTTATTTTCTGTATTAAAACACTTTTCCTGGCATTGAAATTAAATATTGCCGTCCGCCCTGCTCGGCCAACATTCTAGTAGAATGATGTGCCTTTAGGCAAAAACTAAATTAAAAATACTAATTTAATGTATTAATTATAAATATATACGTATAGAATCAATTTAGTCGAAAAATATTGTTTTTGCGCCACCGGGATACGAACCTGGATCTCTATTTACTACCAATTGTGCTATAGCGCCAGTATTTTTCATGACAAATTTTGGAACCTACATGTTACACTTTTTCAAATTAATACATCTGTCGTTCCATTATTTGAAAGCCATCTACATTGTTTTTACGGAATCTCAAATACCGACTGCAGACGCCAGAATTATCATTCGAATCCCGGTAGCGCAAAAACAATATTTTTCGACAATATTGATTTTATGTGTATATATTTCTAATTAATATTTAAAACATCACAGAGCGTCTGTTCTGAATAATTACAGCTTCACAATAAGAATGTGTTCTCCTTAATAAAAACTAAATTAGCACGTATCAAGTATAAGTATTTAGATAGTATGTAGTATGTATGAGATCAATTGTATTTTCAATATTGAAAACACCGCCGCTGCAACCAAATATGGTTTCTTCTACCGGTGCAACTCTACAGGTTGTCTCCGTTTAATCAAGAAGACATTGAAGGCCAAAAACCGACGGCTTATCTTTAGCTGAGCTTCGTATCTCTGCCGCGCTGACTGGCGCCGCTGCTGTTACAATAACGCTCCAGATTGATCCATTTTGAAGTCACCAGATAAGCTTCTTCAACATTATCTGAAGACGTTTTGATATTTGTTACCACTATTTGTTATACCACTATTTTAATTAGTTCTTTCGTTTCTTTGAGATACTTTGTCACCATCCTATTCTCGGAGGTCCATCAGTCCAGATCCTTTCAGTTCACGAGAGACCGGCCTCTCAGGGTCCGACGTTCTCATTATCCCTTCATTTAACCCCCCTTTACTGTCAGCACTGGCAGTTAGTTCTACATTGTATGGCGACAGCTCCGATGCCCTGACTTGGGACTATGAACTTCCGCTAAGCGTTAGTCATTGGCTTGGTTCATCCTCATCATCCGCATTGAGCAGCTATTGTTACTGCAATGGGTTGTAGTCAGTTTCTGCTTTTCGCTCCCTCCGCGATGACCTAGAGCCTGATCCTGTCATTTCCTCGAGTCTGGTGCATCAGCACCCAGCGCGAACCTTGCCTCCGAGGCTTATCTTCCGCACAGGTGTCCCTTATCTGGCCGCTGGTGGATTCGCAAATAAACAACCTTATCTCAGCTGTGAACGAACTCAACCAAAACATGTTAATTTATTTTGAAACGTATATACTATGTCGGAAGCCAAATAATTCTTCTGAACTAAAATATGTTTTCTGATTATATACATATTCATACGAAAATACATCGCCCCGGGAGCCAGTCATGACCGCTCACTTCTCTCGCGGCCGGCTTCCTGAACAGACCACCGATCAGCACATCTTTATTGTTCCTATTGACCTGTCGTTAGTTGGTATTATCTTATTTCATCTGTCTAAAAATAGTAGACCTTGTATACAAAAAAAATTCAAATTTTCAAAATTAAAAATCAGTAAAATTTTAGAAGCGAATTCCGATCTACAAGATGTAGAGATCAAATTGATATCCCAAAACTAAAATATACCGCAATCCAATTTGTTTACCAATCTCCCCATCACAAATAGAACAATTACGGACTATCATACATTTGTAACTGAAGTTAAAAAAATATGTACACAGACTAACTGAAACATTAATTAGCTCGTATATACTCCTTCTCTATACACGAGTCTTACTCTCATAGAGAAGAAATAAATGTTAATATATATATATATATATTAATAAAAAAAAATTTAAAAATCTGTTCCAACCACACACACAGACACATATCCGCGCACACTCTACACACACTCCGCGATATCGACCACAACAACGCAGTGACCGCTGGGGGGTTTTGGGCCCCCCAGCACCACACTCAAATCACTCATCTGTCATGACTGGCAACTTCCCCATAGATCGTTGTACTGATGTGTTTGATACGGAAATTACTGACGGCAACAGGCAACAGCGGAATACCGTGTATAATTTTTTCATTAGTTTTCCACGCTTTATTTATCTCCGACGATTCCAAATTATTTCATTTGTGACCAAAACCGTTTATATGCAAAATTGACAATCCCAATTTTTTATCAAAATCATGACCATTTTCTATCAAACGATTAGCAAATTCTGAAAACCCACTATTGTTCAAACATCTCAAATGCTCCCTTACTCTTATATTAAAATTTCTACCCGTTTTACCAATATATAATGCAGCACAATCCTTGCAACTGAGTCTATAGACACCAGAATTGTTAAATTTATCATCTTTGTCTTCAGAATTGATGAGTAAATTTCCTATACTATTATTTGTATAAAATGCCGGTCTAATGTTTCGCGGCAGGTGTTTAGATATTTGATTCGAAAAGTTATTTATGTATAAAATCCTACGCAAATAATCATTATTATCATTATTTTAAGAAAATGGTATTTTTCGAAACCGGTAGATGTATTTAAACTCATTTTAGTGGTTAATAAAACAAAGATAATAAATAAAAATATGAATCTTAACCACAAAGATAACATTGCTGATTTTACGGCGAGACCTATATCTATTTTCCTCAAGGCTGTATCTTGCAGTACTGATAATTGTATATATCCTGCATTAGCCAACAGATGTGAGGTATAATAGCAGACTCAGCTCTGATCAGTAGAATCAATAACGACTCCCAAATAGTTCCATTCAGTCGCTTTCTTCACGTAGATCTTAGAGAAAACCAATTTAAAAGATATAAATCTTTTTTTAGGAGAACACATTCTTATTGTGAAGTTGTAATTATTCACAACAGACGCTCTGTGATATTTTAAATATGTATTAAATATATTAATTATAAAGATATACATATAAAATCAATTTTATCGAAAAATATTGTTGTTGCGCCACCGGGATTCGAACCTGGATCTCTTTCCTAACCGGTGAAGGTGCTTTATCCAACTAAGCTACAGCGACACCATTTTTAGCGACAATTTTCGACCCTATTTGTTACCTTTTTGATATTAATACATTTAATCGTTCCATTTTACAGAATCCTAAATATCTTTGAGTAAACTGATAGTAGACGCCAGAATTATCAATTCATTTTTATTAAATTTGGACACATTGATACAACTTTATTATTTAGGAGAACACATTCTTATTGTGAAGTTGTAATTATTCAGAACACAGGTCTGTGATATTTTAAATATTTAAATATTTATATAAGATGTAAACCTAAATAAAAAATAGAGGAGTGCTAATGATAGCTGGTACCCCTTTATCTTATCCAAGTATTTGTTCAAGTCTTCCTATCTGAGCAGATAAGAGTCCATTTTAATAATATACAATCATTTACATTTTGCTAATCAAAAATAAAAAGTACTAGTAAAAAAAGCAGGGCCGGGCTCAGGATGGTGCAAAGTGCGCAGCCGCACCTTGTCCCGCGTTCACAACTGATCATTTCTCTCATTTGTTCGGTCCCAGCCTAGATCAAAATTAATTATCTTTAGGTGTTGTGAAATTGTGCTGGAACTTGCACGTGCTCCAGCACGAGCCGAGCTGCAGGTGATGCTGTACCTCCTGCTCCTCAGAGAACTGGGCCCGGCCCGGCTGAACAGAAGCTCGGACTCGCGCCTGCAGCCTACCTTCGTCTGATGCTTGCCGTCGGTTCTCTGGACTGTGCTCGCGACTCGGTCCGTCTTCGCGGGCGATGGGGTCACCCCAGAAGACCTTCAGCATAGTCGGTGCCAATTCTTTATTTGTCTAAAATGAACGTTATACATTGGTTGGGGTAGTTCCAAAATCAGTCACGTTATAATACATTAATGCGTTGAGGTCAGGGTCGAGATCTTCCATATTTAATATTAGAGAAGTGCGCTCTTGTCGGTGCAGCGCGCGCCTCCCTCCTGGACCCCAGCACGCGCGTTGTCTGGTGAAAGTGTTATATCTAGGCGATCTTCTCTATCTTCCTTACCCGCTCTTTCCTCCAATCGTATGTGTGAGGTGTGCGTGGTGTTTATCAGTGTGTCGCGCGTGTCAAAAGAACAATTCGACAATGGTCAAACTCGGTGTCCTCAGATTGAGCTGATCAGCGCCAGCCACCGCTGCAGCAGCCGCTGCTGTCATCAGATGTATCATTAATTGACCCACATTGCTACTGAGCGTAAGCACGCGGTACGGAGGAGCAACTCCTCGGCTCTGACAGTTCCGACTAAATTAAACAAAGCACGGATGCGCCTATTGGCTGCAACCGGACTAGCCCTGCCTTCAGCAACCCACGATGCAAAGTGCAGTGAAATACACAATTTAAATATTGTTAACCTCACTATGTTGGAAGACACTATACAACTAATTCCACCCTTCTGTCTTGTCTTGTCCTAGCGCCCTTCCCACTTCTCCCTCACTCCCACATACACTCTATGACGCGTGTTCACGGACGACATCTACTCAGCTCCCCTTCCGGATTAGAAGGACCCTTACTGACTCAGACACCAGATGGCCTTGGACGCGGCCCACTAGATAACTTACGATATCTCTTATGACGTGTAAATGTTTATATATGTGTACACGGAATATATACATTTAACATCACAATCAGCTGTTTTCTACCCGCTGCTGGATGAGAGCCTCCATGAGCTGCTGCTGGATGAGAGATGTTTTTAGGGTCGATAAAGGGATTAACTTCAGCCACTTTCGAGAGATGTCGCCTGCCTACTGTCAATATACTCCGCAGCCGCAACGATGACGTCACATAAAACTGGTGGGCTTCAATATACGATGGATTTATTAGTTTACATTTCACAGCTCGCGGCCTGACACGACGACACTCTCAATCTACTGATGAAATCTCCAGATCAATCAATGCACATGCTTCAGAAAGTCGCCAGCTTCTTCAGTATCCGTGCAGTATTATTATACACTACCGTTGTCGGTATTATCCGATAAGGATGCTTTACCATCCGCAGCGTGCTTCGGGAGAGAGGATAGGAGGACGTCATCAATAAGTATATAAAAATAAGTTTTTATTTATCATTCTTATTTGCATAAACCCCACAAGCGGGTGTTGTAATAAAGATATACTCAGCCCGACACGATCTCAACAATGTACGTCTAAAGCACAATACGTATGGTCAGTCGCGAATGGGCGATTAATTAGATTCATTTAAATATTTTATTTGAACGTACATTATAAAAATAAAAGGTCACCGAACTCTCCAACTCAACTTTTGTTTCTCACCCCCGGCTGCTGCAGCAGCATCTTGTTGCAGAAATACGGCTTCGGGAATAATATTGAGAAGAATGAATTAGCCTCGGATCAGTAGAATACCGAAAGGTCTTTAAACACCAACTGCATTTCAATGTCGCGGAGTTATTACAATCGCAATTAGTTATCATATCAGTTATTACAATCGCAATTATTACAATCTTCGTCAACAAATAACGACAAAGTTTATCAGAAAAATTCAAAATTTCAGGGCGCTACTGTAATTTAGGAAAAAGACCAGATCCCCGAAATCACAATAAAAGATAAATCGTGTAAATATGTGCATAAGAAATGGACAAATGTTTATTTGAAAGAATTGTTATTATCGCATGAAGTAATATTTTCCGCAGCGGCACAGAATCTGTGCATCCCTTCTGTGAACCCTTTCGTCTCGTGACTTGGTCGGGCGTCCACCCTCGCGACGCCGTGCACCGGGTCTGGTACCGAGCGTTCGGTTACAGGAGACAGATCACATTTTGGCAATATCTAATAACTAGGCTATCTAAAAACCCACTAATCATTTACAGTCAGGTGTGTTACATAAAACATAATTATATTATATGTAATACAGTTGTATCTTTAATACAAATTCAATGTATTAATTAGAAACATATATCAGAACACGTTCTCATTGTGAAGTTGTAATTATTCAGAACAGACGCTCTGTGATATTTTAAATACTAATTAAATGTATTCATTAGAAAGATACACATATAAAGTCAATTTTATCGACAAATATAGGTTTGAAAATTTGTCGCTGTAGCATAGTTGGATAATTCACCTTCCCCGGTGTGGAAAGAGATCCGGGTTCGAATCCCGGTGGCGCAACAACAATATTTTTCGACTAAATTGATTTTACATGTATATCTTTCTAATTAATACATTTTAATTCATCGATCTCTTCCAATCCGGGGAACGTGCATAAACCGATTATGCTACACCGGCACTGCGCTTTGACGACAAATTTTCGAACCTATATGTTACACTTTTTAAATCAATACGTCTATAGTTCAATTATTTGAAATCCGTGTACATTACTTTTGGATATTTATCCCGATTAGATATTTATATATATATAGTTAAATTGATTAACACATCGACCCTTCTTCCTATATAAAGTATCGTAAGTTAAAAATGTCATTTTTAATCTTTCTAGTATTTCGTTTCCAGCTGAGACCAGTTCCCGTGGCAGATCTAATATATATATATATTGCATTCTATGATGCAGGTACAATAAACATAATGAAATACTACAATTATTAAAAATGTAATTTTTTCTAATTAATGCATTTAATTAGTATTTACAATACGACAGAGCTGTGTTCTGAACAATTCCAACTTCACAATTAGAAGGCGTTCTGCTTATTATAATTTATTTTTGATTTAATATTAAATAACCTGTATCCACTCGCCCTTGCTCAGCCTGTACATACTTGACAATAAGGACAGTGGATTTGTAGACATATTTGACTAATTTTAAGATAAATCTGCATTCGATTATGAGATGTTGATAATTTTATGGTGACGTTTGATTGCAAAATATGATTCTATCCTGGAAATAGTCAGTTTGGTCTGACGGCGACCGAAGGCCTGTCTGCCGCGAGGACTGGAAGTCTCCGCTGCAGCCGCTCCTCTGCACAAGATCTCAGCTTCATCGGTATGTAGGAATCCAGACTGCAAAATAATACTCTAGATTAATGTGCATGCAATAGCAAACTTGAAGCGCTACTGCGGGGTACGGGGCTCTGCTGTCTAGCTACTCCTCTGATAGACACTGCTAGAAGACAAGCTGAGCGGAGCTGACTGCCCGACTATCGATAGCCCGAGGGCCGCTCCAGAGTAAGGGCATCCGGAACTATTCGTGTAGGAAAGGTATGTGGCAAGTAAGGGCCCGTGTCCACGCCAGAGATTTCTCTCGGAAATTCGACTCGAGTGCGCATCATGTACAGTATAAAGCTCCGCGCGAAGCGAGTTATGAATCATCATCTATCACAGTTAATAATTAGTGTTGCTGGATCAAAATTGCAGACGATGTTAAGTATTGCGTACCTGGGTTGCAATATTAATGAAATATAGAATTCTTCTGTTGAAATAAAATGCCCGTGGAACCTGTTCTGTAGTCACGATCTCAACCTTAAATTACGAGTGCGAATAGTCAGATGCTATGTGTTCTCGGTATTTATTTCTAGAATAGAGCCGTACACAGTCGCCGGAGAAATGGTCAGGTGACTTGAAACATTTGAGAAGTGGATCTACTGAAGAATGCTAAAAACAGTGCTAGATAGAAGGAGGTGGCTTGGACGAGTCTTGCGTGTGTCAGAGGTACTAATATCGAGATGAATCTTCTTGGCAATACCGCAAGTCACCCTAAACTGAGTCGGAGTAAACCGGCGAGTGTGCCAGCGACGGTTGATATCGCCGGTTCAGTTCCAGGTCCAGACATAAGACGGTGACATCACAACGTCACCCGCGGAACACAAACAACAAACACTACGTGATCGAAGACAATATCACAAATTACAGTGCCGGTGCACTGGAGCTGACAAATCCACACCGCGAATGCTATCGCGATGTCGCGATCGAACAAATATCGGTCACGTTGACGTCTGCTGGCGTCAAGGTGTATAGTTGGGGAATTTGGATGGAGAAAGGGCGTCAATTACATGGGTGTTTTACGAATCCGAAAGACTTGTAAATGTCAAAAGAATGGCTCGTTTCCAAAAGATGACTGGCGAATTCAGAATAGTTGTTGCTATTTAAACATCTCAAATGCTACTTTATTATGTGCCTATCCCTAATTGGTTGGATTTAAATTCTGTAGTACGCGATCAATTTAGTGTAAAGTTTTCGATATTTTTTTTTTGCAAATAATACGGCAATACGCGCTTCAATCAATTTAATTATAAATGATCCATTCTTAAAGAATTTCTTTAAAAAAGAATGCCTCAATATATTGCAAGTATCACTAAAAAAGGATTATTTATGTATTGGGTTTATACTTTTTGTTTATAAATTGAGTGTTTGGTAAAAGGTTATTTCTTTTAACAAAATAATATTTTTGGTTATTTATATATATATTGTTTTAAAAAGTCAAAATTCACGTTCGGTCTCTTATATATCAAAACCCAAAATGTATGAAAACCTTGATATGTTTACAACTCGGGAAGATAATGCGGTCCGGAAAAATAAGAATTCTAAAAATAATAAAAATCCCAAAACTCTGTTTGACTCACGATTGGTTCATGAAGTCGCTGCTGAGGAACATCTTCACTGTGCCACCGAGCAATACGAACTTCGAGAGGCATTTTAAGATCACGTTATGATACTTGATACAGATCCCCATCTGCCACCCCTGGCTGGATACATCCAGAACGGACCAGATATGTGTTGCGGGATCGACTCCTTCAGGGAGTGTGAACCTGAAGATCCACTCCCCATCTCCAACCTGTAACGAGGGAAGGAACAGAGAGAATCAGCCCTGATGCACGTCATAAGGTACACTAAGGGTGGATGCTGATCTTCATGGTTTTAGGCTTGATCCATGAATTTTAAACTCTTATGGCCCGTGTCCACGATGATCTCTCAGTGAGACTTTTATATCGGAGAATCGTTAAAGGTACGTGTGTACTTGTTGCGTCATTCTAATTCACGGATGATTCATTTACAGGGTGGCCCAAAAGAGTGAGAACATCTCGTAACACTATATATAATTATAATGTATTTTTTGCACAATATTTAGCCAATCAGAAATCGTGAAAACACCCCCCATACTGCATCATCTAGTGGGCTTAGATCTGAGCTGTTCGGTGGCCGCGCGCCTGGCGAGATGAAATGAACATTCTCACGACGAAGAAAGTTAAAGGAAGAAAGAAAGAAGTAGAAGCCCGTACGGGCACGCATATAGATAATAAAAGTACTTCTACTTGCCTGGCGCTGCTGCCATGACCACAGCTACTGATGATGGTAGCGTCAATGCGCCCATTGTCCACAGCGAGGGAGACAGCTGAAGGACACCAGCCGCAGGACGGTGGCTGCGCCGGTACACCCTGGGACAGGTCACCCGACCCTCGGGGCTGTGATCCCAGATTGTCAGTATGGTCCCCTTCGCCGATGCGGCATGACACATTTCAGACCTCGATACGAGATAACAGAATCCTGGACACGACAAGCTTTACCGCGCAATCATTCACGATTGGCTGCTCATTTTACAAGTCTCCTCACATGTTAGTGTTGTAACAGAAAAAGTGCAATTAATAAAGCTAAATGATTTACATATTTTTTTATTAAGAGAACACATTCTCATTGTGAAGTTGTAATTATTCAGAACAGACGCTCTGAGATATTTTAAATACTAATTAAATATTTCAATTTCAAAGATAAATATAAAATATAAAATCAATTTTATCAAAAATTATTGTTGTTGCATAACATGCGATAAGGATGTGTTCTCCTAAACAATAAAGTTGTATCAATGTGTCCAAAATTTAATAAAAATGAATTGATAATTCTGGCGTCTGCTATCAGATTACTCAAAGGTATTTGAGATTCTGTAAAAATAAGGTAGATGGCTCTTTCAAATAATGGATCGATTGAATGTAATAATATCAAAAAGGTGACATGTCGGTTCGAAGATTTGTCGCTTAAAATATTGTCGCTGTAGCGTAGTTGGATAATGCACCTTCCCCGGTTAGATCCAGGTTCGTATCGCGGTGGCGCAACAACAATATTTTTCGATAAAATTGATTTTATAAGTATATACTTCTAATTAATATATTTAACATATTTTTTTATTATTATTATAAAGTAGTATAAATAAAAACATTATATTTATTTTTAATACGCATTAACCCTTCCCGAACCACGCGGTAACACAGGCCCACCGCTCTAATTAAAACTGTAATATTTCAGTAAATACGCGCAACATGCAATACGTGTTGCAGTTAAATTAAAGGAAAATATTTACGCTTAGAAATGACTTGTGAAAATCAAATATGTAAGATGAATCCTACATAAATAATTATCTTTCACTCCAATCCCTATTTCTTACGGTAACACGAGTTGACAGCGTGGCTGCGTACGAGTATTTCATATCGCGGTATGGTAAAGGTTAAAATATCATCAGTGTTGAAAGAGAATGGTAATTAATAATTAGAGGCATCCAATAATGTTGTCGCGTTCCATCTCACACAAATAAAATTATATAGCTGTCCTCCACTATAGATATAAATACAAGTTGTTGAGTTAAATTGTTTTTTTTTTGTTACATTGATAATGCCCATAAAAGTAAACGAGTGTTTTATTTTCACATATCTAAAGCGTAAAGCGTAACCATACAAATAATCAACACAGATTCATACAATTTATTACCAACGTAGAATTCTAACATTAAAAACACAATTTATAACTATTTACAAACGTTTGTTTATGGCAGGTGTAGAAAAATAATAGCCTCATACTAAAAACAGAAAAACAATAATAAAGGTCACAGAGAAGAAATAGAATGAGATTGTAAATGAAAACCACATATTAAAATATTTATGCAAAAACATGGCCGTGCAACTTGCGATGGTTCCAAACTAATTATTCTTAAACAGTGTTCTATGTTTTAGTTTATTACTGAAGCTGACGCAGTGAGCATCGAAAACGTTTCAATTTGAATTAAAGTATTGTGTGAAGTAAACAGCGTTGTGTTTTATTGAAAAGCTGTATAATAATTATAACTAAATATATTAAAATAATTAATAAACTGAATTTTGAATTGGATGTGGTACGCACCGCAACTGACGTCTGAGTTGAATACATCTTTGGCACTTCCCTGGACTAATCGGTTGGATATCAGAAAACCTACAAATAGACACAGATGCTGGAAGCCCAGTCGGATAGAATGATCTAAGTGAGTGATCGCCTTTTTGGCCAGAAAGTTTCCCACTTTGACATCTGTCATCGCGCCAATGAAATGAAAATCAGCTTGAAATTTACGCACGTATTAGTTCAAGCACGAGTGCCCACGTGATTTCTGTACAATTGCGCCACCGGCGACTGCGTGACCATTCTGGCAATTAAATTGTCACACTTCGTATACATATGGTATCATTATCAAAAGTATTTTAAAAAATATCCATACAGACATATTAGAAATCACATAAATATCATAAAAAGTAAAAAGCATTGTAAAAAAACTTAGTGTTTAATTGAAATATTTTTAATAGGATATAAAAAATACATAAATAACATTTACAAGTATTTTTTAATTAGAAATAAACCATAATTATTAACATCTCAAAATCGATCGCGTTTTTCACTCAAAGTAGTCAAGTTTTATTCTGCTCACCGAGTCTGTGTAGTCTGGGTAGGTTGACAGGTAGTCCTCACGTTCACCTTATCTGTTTACCTAATTAACTATGGGATATATATGAATATAGTATCATCTGAATGAGGCGCACTTTCACGAGAAGAAGAGGGATGTTAATACAAGACGCTCGAGTGCAGGAGTGCACTATTTCTTAACACCTGCAGCGTCTGCAGGGTCGCCAGCCCCTCCCTTCAGCAAAGCGTCCACCGCAGCGGAGTGCGGTCCGCGAGTAGCGCGTGACAGGGAGGTCACGTCCGCCCCTTTCTCCAGTAGAGCTTCCACGACCAGCAGGTGGCCCTGATGAGCCGCGTGGGACAGAGCAGTCAAGCCGTCTTCGTCCGCGATGTCAATTTTTGCCCCACTGTTAACTAAAATCTCTATCATTGCCACGTTTCCTCCTTGGGCAGCTCGGGATAGAACAGTCAAACCCTTCATGTTCTTAGAGTTGACATCCGAACCAAAGCCGATCAAAAACTTCACCGTGGAGAAGTTCCCCAGATGCACCGCGTGGGACAGTGCGCTCCAGCCCATCTCATCCAGATTGTCGATATCGGCTCCCTTTGTCTGCGCGTACTGCACCACCCGCGCGTGCCCTCCGAGGGCCGCGTGAGACAGGGCAGTCGAGCCTTCGTGATCCCGATCGCCGATGTCTGCTCCATTGTCTATTAGAAATGTCACCACCGGCAGGAATCCACCGCGGGCCGCGTGGATCAGAGCGGTCCGACCTTTCCGGTCCGCGTGTTTGATATCCGCCCCCTTCTCCACCAGCAGCCTCGCCGTCGAGAGGTACCCTCCCCTGGCCGCGTGGGAGAGCCCGTGAAGGCCCTTCACGTCCGCGTAGTTGACGTTCACACCGTTCTCCACTAAGCACTCGATCACCGGGCGGTAGTCCACGGCGATGGCTTGCAACAACGCCGTCAAGCCCGAGTCGTCCACGGAGTCGACGTTGGCCCCGCGCTTCAGGAGAAACGCCACCATGCGCGAGTCCCCCTCGAGGGCCGCGCTCGTGAGGGCGGTCTGGCGGTGCCGGTTCTCGCTGTCGACGTCCGCCCCGAGCCCCAGCAGCTGTCCGACTGTGTCCGCGCGCCCGGCCGAGGCGGCGCAGTGCAGAGGGGTGTCCCCGCGGCGGTTGTAGGACATCCTCTTCACGGGGATGTTCAGCGTCCGTATATAGTGTATTATTTTCTCTCGTACTCCGGTTCCATTTTCATTATTATCGCCTTGAGAAATGAGGTGAAGGGCGGTTTCCCTCTCTTCGTCATGCGCCAAGAGAACGTAACGCCGTTCAGTGTCATTCTCCATCTTTGAATATAATTCCTCGAGCCTGTCCTCCTGGCCACCTTTCACAGCCGCGAGGAAGGGAGCGACTTCTTCGTCGATCAATTTCCTAGTCCTGTCAAATGCCGATTTGGTGTCTGGACAAACGCTCAGTTCGCCGCGCAAGTATTCCTCGAGAACCCGTAATCGGTCGCCTGTCATGAACGTCGTTAGCATCAGTTCCAACTTGAAAAGCGGACTACAGGTGTGCACAATTTGGACGATCTTCGCCATTATTTCGTAATACAGCTTCCTCTTCGTGTCGGAAGTTTCCTTCTCCGCCCGCTTGGCCGCCAGGCTGAGCGCGGTGTCTCCGTATTGGTCCTGCGCCACCGCAAAAGCCAACAGAGACCTGTCAGTCGGAAGCGACTTCAGACCGTAGATCAGAAAGTCGACAATCTGGTCATTACCTTCGTCGCTAGCTATGTGCAGAGCTGTCTGCTGCTGCGCGTCAAACAGCTTGTCTTGTTTCGTTTCCCAGAGGTTGCGAATCTTTAGAGCGCTCCGCTGCAGGGCGCCCTCGGTCAGCCGGTTCAATCGCAAGAAATCATTCACGAAGAGTCTGATGAACTTGTTTCTGCCCCGCAGTAATATCTTAAACAGCAGCAGCTCTTCCAACGGAGCGTTTCCGTGGTAGCGATTTTCTTGGTTCAGCCAGAACACGGACAGATCCGCGCAGAAGAACTCGGCCAGAGTCCGGTGCGTGAACTCGACGCTCCCGTTTCCGCTCGACTGGACCAAACCGACCCTATTCAGCTCAGCCTTCCACTCGCCGGTGACATCCGAGAAGTGCCTGTTTCCAATTTCGGGGAAGAGCGCCTGCAGCCCCAGAATTCTGTGTCTTTCTGTTATTCCCGTGTCGATCCAGTCCTTGATGACGCTGCTCATGCCGGAGTTCAGCCCGGTCTTGTCGTATAAATAGATCTTGTATTTTAGGTTTTTAAAAGTCTGGAACAAACCAAACACACCATCTATTTCGAAGGATTGTCTGATGTCAGTGTCCACATTTGCAACAGAATATTGAACGTTTTCCATATATATCTCGGCCAACATCCGCATCTGCAGGGGTATTCCCATAAAGACGTCGATGTCCGATCCGAGCACCTCCTTCGCCTGGCTGTACAGGTGCTGCGCGCACCTGTTGAGCTGCCTGTCCCGCGCGTCTCTGTCTCCCGACAGCTCCAGCGCCAGATGCGAGCGCCAGTGCATCGTGAGGTACTCCCTTCGTTTTTCTTCGCTTAGTTTCTGGAATACCGTTGCAAACACAGATAAGTCGTTTTCCAGCACATCCTTCGTGTACCGCCTCGTCGCGAGCCACATGTTAGCTGTAGTTTCACTTTTGATGAATTTCAATATTCTTAAAACCTCATCCTTGGCTTTCGAATCTTGCGAGGCGCAGTCTTCCTTGACTTCGTCGAACCCGTCGCATAAAACGTACACTAGCTTGGAATGTTTGTACTCTTTACTCAAACACACTTGCAATAATCCGCGGAGGAGGTCGGATTTAGCACCGTTCAGGAGATAGCTGGTGACAGACGATAGGGTCGGTTCAGAGTTCGAACTCCCCTCAGGCGTTTGGAAGTGCTTCAGATCTATATTTATAATCCAGTGAGATTTTAAAAGACGAGACACGTTGGCCAGGGTTGTGGATTTGCCCATCCCGGGCTCGTCGGCGATGATTACCACCCTGCGCTCGCCGCTGCACATCCGGGGCTCGTCCGCGAACTCGGCCATGTTGGTGGACACGTAGGGGCGGAGACCTTCCAGGCTTCCCCGGGACCGCAGCCACACCAGACGCGTCCCGGATCCTTCCTTCTGCAGAAATACGTGTGCGGGCTTGTTACCGCTCTTTTTCATCATTTCTTCCGTTTCATCTTCAGTAGTTGTCGTTTTGATGTTGGTACCGCTGATTGCCTCCTTTTTACCTCCGACGGATTCCACCAGCCTCGTCAGAGAAGCTGTATTCTGAAAAATAAACGTGTCCTCGACGTCTTCGCCCTTCCGTATGAAACTCCCAAAATCAAAATCTATCTGATGGTGAAATTCTCGGTCCATGTAAAAGCCTTTCTTAAAAACTTTCTTGCAAAGTAAGTGTCCGTTAGCTACGTGGATCCAATACACGGCAGCGTCTATTTTTTGACGACACATATGCTCAAACATCGCTTCCCCGTCTTCTAGGGTATTGGCTGTGGTGATTCTGTCGTCTGCAACGGCCGCGAGGTCAGGGCTCAGGTCCTCTCGGCAGATCCCGCTCGCCACCAGCCGAGCGCTGGTTTTCCTGAACATCCTGACGACGTTCTCCAAGTCCACTCTCTCGTTAATGGTGGAGCACGCGTGTGAATCGTTGATATGACGCGGTTCCTCCATTTCAATAGGAAAACTTTGGTTGGTCAACAGATTTTTTAGCAAATGGGTTCCTATCTGTTGACTGATCGCGTCCTGCTGGCGATCGGTCAGCTCGCGGAACGGCCCCACCAGTTCTTCCAAGCTCCACTGCTCTCCCCGAAGCGCGAACATCTTTTCTTCATACAACTTCTTCACCGATTCGTCATTAAGATGATTTAAATTTATGTCTGTTGCTATTACTTTGCGCAATGCCAGCTGATCGCCAGTCGCTTGGGAGAGGTTCAGCGAATCCACGAAATCCTCAAAGTCCGTTTTACACGAATCGACGAAAACAACCTTTTTAATTGAATTACTTCTCACATTTTTAAATACTTTGGTAAACGCGTTGAGACCTTTCGCTGTGTGTTCGATGACTAATAAGTTATTTAATGTAAATCCAGGTCCTTCTAACTTTTCCATGTCCACAACCGATTCTAGGTGCTCTATTCCTCTCGAGTCCAGGAATGTGCTGTGCCTGTCCCCCGTGTACACCCCGACCTGTTCTGAGGAGTCGCCGCTCTTCCGAATCTGATTTAAAATATTAAATACTCTCAACATCTCCATCTTGCTGTGGGGGGTTTCTATGTATAGAATATTGTCGGAAGACATTAGAAACTCTTCCAGTCTTACAGTGTCGTCTCTGAAGTCCACCAGGCTCCGAGTCGCCGCGGGCAGTTCTCTCCGCAGGTAGTTCTCTCCTTCGATGCGGTACATGGCTTCCACCGCCGAGGGCACCAGCTCCATCTGTCCCTTCATGGCGGCCTTCGCTTCTTCGGGCATCCAGCGCATTAAGTTTTTCGTCTGTCTAATCAATTTTTGAAGGGTTTCTGAAGTGATTTCTTGGCTTTCGTTATCGATTTTAAAATTCTTAAACAGATGCTCGAACCCCTCAAACTTGTATTCACGGGCGAATTCTCGTATTTTTGTTAGTCGAATGCCACATTTGCTCAGTTCGATCCACGAATGTAAAAACGACAGCTCGTCTTCGGAGAAGATCCTCAAACTGCAGCAATTTAGCGGAACGGCTCTGAAGTGGTAACGGTCCGTTAAAGGTTCCCGAATCGGAGCCGCCACTCGCGGGTGGTGGTCGTTCTGAGGGTTTGCTATTTCCTTGAACTTCCTGTACTCTGATCCTCCGCTCCAGCTAATTGTACTCCGAGGCCAGTCTAGCACCTGGAACACTTCCAACGGGTGTTTAAACGCATCCTTCATGTTATCTATACTGTGGGTGCTCTTAATATAACAAAAGTCGTTTTCGTGGCCAGTTATCAGCCGGTATATCGTGCCCAGGTGCGTGTCGTAGCTGTTCACTCTGTTCACAGCGGAGAAGTAGCAAGTGATGTCCAACCGGTTTAAAAACATCGATCTATTAGCGTAGCGCGTTTCGAATCGATCTCTAATTTTTGACAGCGTGCTCCTGCAGCCGGGGCTCTCGAAGACTACAGCGCGCACGTGGGCCCCGTCGCGCGGGTTTTCTATTTTAGCGAACTTGCCTCCAGTCACTTGGAGGTACTTTAAAGCGAACGCGGTGACCTGAGCCAACCACCCTCCTAGCGAGTGGCCAGTCACTGATAACTGAAAAGACATCCCTTCCGAGTTCATTCGGCGTAGAACGGACATAACTTTGAAGGAAAATGTGAGAGCTGAGTTTATTTGCGGCGTGAGTCTCTTCCTGATCACACCGTCTACATCTGCGATCAACGCGCCGAAGCTGTCGGTTCCTTTGTGGACGATGATAACCTGGTTCAGCGACGGAGCCCAGAATGCCGCGCCGAAGTAATCGTTGGTCTTGTCCGCGTTCTGCGCCGTCGTGAGCAGTCTCCAGTCGGCGAGTAGGCCCTTGGCTTCGAAACAGCCCATGAAATTAATTTTGTAAACTAGCTGGGAAAAGTGCACCATGACATCTGCGCTGGGATACGGCTCCAAGTCTAGGATTCCATCACCTGGACTGATCACCTTAGTCGGCGTGTCTTTAATCAGTATTTCGTCAAACGCCTCGCAGCTGTACATCAGGCCCTGGTCCACCTCCATCGCAGGAAGGCGAGGACGGAATCGCTGGACTTGGCTGAAATATCACAGAATAAATTATGTACTTACCTTATAATTGTAACTAATAGGGTGGTGTGTAGTCAGATTTATAAATACAATGTAATTAGTTAAAGTACTCTGCAGCGGTAAAATGCTGAATCGCACTGTGGTTCACGATGGTGTTTTGCAATAATGTATCAAGCCACACTCATTTGACGCCTTTATTATAAAAAAGATGAGTTCAAAAGACAGTTGCACAACTGAGAGAGTTTTTCTCGAAGAACCTGACGTGAATTTGTCAATACGTGTATGAGTACGCGCGGAATTGCGGACGGCGCAGCGAGCGGAGCGCGGGGTGCCGGATGCCGCTCGTCACTTAGTGGCAGAGCGTGCGCCGGCCGAGTTAGACGTTTTTTATGCAGATTTTTTTTTTGATTGATTTTTATTTGAATGATTTAATAAGTAATAAACGAACAATATTAATATTTATCCGAATTAAAAATCGCTCAACATGTCCACTGAGTTTACAGAACCAAAATGAGCCTTTTATCGAAAGGGAAAGGTACTTACAGCTGGAGGTGTGTTGGCGCGTAGTCTAGAAGGAGAGAGGCTGTACCGCGTCAAGCCTGAGCTCTCTGGTCTCCGGGCTGACTGCTGCCGCGGAGATGTGACGTCAGGATGGAGGCGTCTGGCTGGAAAGCATAACAAAAGCATCTGATCACCTGCACTTGTAGAGAACGAGCATAATTCGATCAAATTATTGGCATTAGTGGCGGGTTGGACTCCAGCGGCGGAGGTTGGACTATAGCGGCGGAGGTTGAAGGGATGAAGGGTACCTGGTGCCGCTAAATATAAAATAATTAATGTTCCGCTATTTTTATTGCCATTTGTTTGTTAAAACGATGTATTAAATTTACATTTTTAGTTGGAGGTGATAATATCACATTTCTAGCAGCCGACGTTGGTCTTCTTCCGGGACGTGGACCTGGAACTCTGACCTGCCAGGGAGATGCGTCACCAATACACTACATGAATCATTTAATTTGAAACTAACGTTTTTTCTGAAATACAGTATTGTTTAAGTTAAATACATAGATAGCTTGATAGGACTAAAATGTACTTTTTCCTGTAGAAAAATATAGAAGAAAGTGAGAAAAAGTTGAAATTAAGAATATAAAAATATTAACAGAGCAGAGGTAAAAGTTGAGTAGAAGAAAATATTCCAAGGGAACGAGAGGTGAGGGGAAAGGAAAATGAAAACGGGATAGGGAATAAAATCTGTGTAATAAAAATAAAATGAAGGCCATTAACGTTTATGTGTTGAATTGTCGTAACTGGAGTATTGAAAATGTCTAGTTCATGAAAGTGTAAGTGGAGATAAAGGGTTGCTGTTGCAACGTGGAAGGTTAAACGGGAGATTAGTTCTGGCTGACCTGGTTGGCACTCGAATGGTTTGAATTTGTAGCGATGGATCATCGGAAATAATAGATGACATTATATGTCAGGAAGCTATTTTGTATTTCTTCGATTCTATTAACATATGCTATATATGTTGGACTGCAGACATGGGAGGCGTATTCGATGATAATTCGGACGTGTGGTGTGTGCGTCACGCAATCGTATACCCGAAGGGTGAAGCCGAACATTTCGGTTGCTCCGGAGGCAACATGGTGAACGCGCATGTCGAATATAATCCCAGGATCTTTGGTTTCAGATTTCTACGTCAAGGGCTGATTACAACTGAGATATATTATTCAATTTTCAAAGCGATCAACTTTGTACTTGCAATGAATCCCAAAAAGCTTTGAGCTACAGACGCCAGGTGACGGATTTATATTAAAAAATGACGTCATGTAAACATACTGACTATACGCACCGCATCGCAGGCGAAATATAATTTTTCATCTAAAATGGCAATTTATTTCTCACAGATTCGACACACCGAGCTGGTAATTCGAATAGCCATGGATCGTTTTGGCACCACGCCTACTCTCATTGATAATACGCATCCGCAGAGACGCCGTGCAGTGCGCACCGAAGAAGCTGTCAGGCCAGAACGTTACAGTGAATGGAGAGCGCTGTAGATCCACGATTACTGACTTTTTTGTTCCTCAATTGAATGGCATCAATGTGGAAGAGCTGCGGCCACACAGCGGCCTCCACAATCTATTTATTGAAGGAAACAATCGGTGAGCGCATAATTTCGTGTAACGGACCTGTGAACTGGCCTCCAAAATCGTGTGATTTAACACCTTTGGATTATTTTATGTGGGAATATGTGAAGTCGCTAGTCTACGCCGATGAATCAGAGACGACAGACGACTTGGAGGCCAACATTCGTCGTGTTATTACCGACATACGGCCCCAGCTGCTCCAAAAAGCGGTTAAATTGTACTTTCAGATTGCGCTTCATTCGAGCCAGTTTTATTTTCCAATAAAACCAATACCAGGGCTATCAACACGATTTATATGTGTTTTAATTCATTCAAACAAGTTACGCAAAATGAATCAAAAGCAAAACTAAATTAAGTGAATTAAAAACAAGTTTTTATGCATTCAAATTCAATTTCAAAAAATTGGCTACACTTGAAAAATGTGAAAACAATTGTACACCTACCATCACAACCCTTCGTCAGCACATGTAAGACATCCAGTGTCAACTAAATAACTAAGAAAATTTAAGGGTTAATGGTAAACAAAGGAGTTAGGGGCGGTCATCTAAGCGCTCAATCACAGGGTGAAGCTTGATAAGCAGGTGCGATAGAAGAATCACAGATTACACAGGACAGATCACCGCATGCATCACTCCAGCCACCCACTTTCTACCCCACAGAAACCCCTCAACACATACGAACTGATGAACTCACCGGTGCTCCGGTGGGCGGTGTGCGATATTTCGAATACTGAATATTAGTTTTAAATAATTAACTTATTAACAATCTTAATTGGTTTTTTTTAAGTAAAATCTCACAGGGAGAAAATTGTACGTAGCTACCGTGCAGATGGCCACAACGATGGTAGGAGGAGCTACAGCCTGTCACTGATATCTGATATCTTATCTGGCCTGTGGACAGTGGCGGCTGCAGGCATACCGACTGTCGCCTGGCGTGAAATCAAAAGCCTGAAATATCTCTTTTCTCTTATTCTGGTTATCGGTGCTTACTTTGATAAGCTTGCTTCTGTTTCTCTTTGACGATCTTCAATTTCCGACTATTGTACAGCATCATTGTCTCTTGTTCACTATGTTATTTATATTTTCTACCTTCTGATGTACCGTTCTTGTGGGTTAAATCTGCCGGCAGTGTTGCGTGGAGGGCGAGTCTCCTATACGCTTTTCTTTTGTGCCGTCTCTCTTCACTTCCCCTCTGCTCCCCGGCCGTGTTAATTGTATTATTTATATTATCACTGTTGACGCAAGTCGAGTACCCACTGCCTGATCATTCGTCCTCTCTGTCCAACCAACGACTTGACAATTATTTCGCCGACAGGGGGACAGATTGCCTTCAGACACCGAACTGTCAAGATCTTGTTCCTTTTTTCTGCCATCCGACAGACCAAGAAGAAGGTGTGTTCTCAACAGTTCCGGAAGTGCAGGGATCTCTCTGTTCATCACAGCAAACGTGCTAGTCAACTGGAGGGGGAAACGACGCCCAAGCCAGGACTTTAGAGCGAGGTAGGGCAGATCCATCTGCCATTATTTTCCTTCATAAATCCAATTCGGGTCGCGTCTACTAAACGATATTATAATCGATACAGTCCACGTGATCTTATCCCACCAATCGTGTGTCTTATTTACTAATAAAGTGAGGCAAGTTGTTTTGGCAGTATCGCCCTGTCATATATGCAGGGCGCTATCGAACAGCTGCCCAATAGCATTAAAAAAAGCCAACCTGGCGGTGAATGAGCAGGACCGAGATATGAGTCTTGAGGTTATTGCATCGGTTCTGGGCGAGCGGTGGGTCCGCCGTCAGGCCTAGAAATAGATACATTGTGAATCTCTTCAGATTCATAAAACGCTCAAGAATATCTTCAAAAGAAAGAAACTGATATTTTCTTATTCTTCTTCTACTTCTCGTGCCTCATCCTCACACTGAACATTGCATATAAAGCTGGCTATCGTCAGTTTGTTGGTTGTGACCCGGAATGGGTCTACAGTAGATTAGTCAAACCATTGGCTCAGGTTATTCAACCATGTTTTATCTTGTGCGTCTTATTTCCCGCGAGGGGGTGGGTAGTGCACACCCCCAGCTGCCCCTCTGTCCCCCGCTTGTATTATTATTATTATTATTCAATGCATTGTATATTTTACACAATACTTTATATGGGGTGAAAGTAGTAATGACGTTCAGCATAACAAAATGCCAAGCAACAGGTATAAATACAAAATTGTATTTTTAACCCTTCCCAAACCGTGCAGTAACACAGGTCTACCATCGTAATTAAACCTGTAATATTTCGGTAAATGCGTGCAACATAAAATTCATACTTTAGATAATCCTAAAGAAAATAATAGCGCTTAGGAATGATTAGTAAAATACCAATTATTTTTTCCATTCAATCTGTTGTAAAATTAATACGTTGGTAAAAATACCATTTGTGATATGAAAGACAGAGATCACACACTATTTTCACAGTGAAAAGAATAACAAACATTCAAATACAATTGTCTCTTTCTCACTAATTAAATGAAGAGAAATATAAGAAGGAAGGACACATTATATACAACATAATGAATGCTTTAAATTATAAATTTATTTGCTCAATATTTAGACTTAATTCGTGCCATTTAAGGTAATAAAATAAAAAATTCAAACTGTTATTTACGGTAACACGAGTTGACAGCGTGGCTGCGTTCGGGTATTATATATCACGGTATGGTAAAGGTTAAAACATAATTGTTGCCGAACTAACAAATTGCTGATATGTGTTACTGGCTTGTCTCAGTCTGCGGGTGTCCAGTGTGCGGTGTCAGAGTGGCTGTCTCGGATGGAGATTATTCTCGATCACAACAGATGCCCTGCAAAATATTTGCACGATTTTAGTATTTTTGTCTTCTTCACTTGTCATCGTTCTTTCCTCCTGGCGAGGCTACTTTATAGTGAACTTGCCACTAATCTTATGGTCATTGCAAGGTTGGGCGGTTACTGGATGATGAATGAACGATGTGGCAGCCGTGGTCCCGGGTGCCGCGCGTCATCTCTCGCCATCAAGAGACTTCCAGGTTTTTACATGATCCGTTGCTCCCGCGCCGGTCCGCACAGCTGTTCCTCCTGCCCGCAACCAGGGAGTCCACGATGCGCGTGGATCGGGGCCCTCAAACCTCCCGTATCCACCGCGTCTCAGAATTCCGTCTTCCGATTCTCTCCATATTGTCGGCGCGCTCCACCCGCGGTCCATATTGTCGCGCTCGGTCTGCCGCGCATTTGAGCATTTTTCAGTTTGTTTTATCTGCAGTTTTCCCCTTTTACTTCAGCACCCCGGAAGGCCGCCGCCCCCGGGGGCGGCGGGGCTCGATCGTCCCCCAGTCCGCCCCTGAAGTCCAGCGGGAGGTACAACTCTGAACATATCTCTCCTTATCAATGTGACGTCAATGCACCGACGGACGGTATCATTTCTGTGAAACCTGCTGTCGATTTGTATCGACGGGATCTTAGATAAGTTCTCAAATGATAAAATGGATTTTAAATTTTTTTTGAGCAGCTGTACAGATCGAACGAACCAAAACCTAACCTGTCGGACTGTAGTTCTACAGAGATGTGTTTACAGCATACGTGTCACGTCAATGTTCTTATCATTTTCAAGCTCAGCTCAACGCTTGTACTAAGAAAATAGGATTTTCTCGATGACTGGATAATAGGGGTCGACAGACTCAGGCATCTGCGACTCTTCAGCTCCAGGTCACGTTTCAAATGTGACACGGGAAACAGTTCCCCTGCAACGCAACACGCACCGAGATGGCTAGCATCTGCCAGCCTCGCAATCCTCGGCTCCGCCTGAATGCTGACGATTATTCATCTTCCACGAATCAAATAAAAAGTATGTTCAGAAGCTAATTACTTTGTTGAGAGAGTCCGGGGCATGAGTGAAAAATGGTTCCGGGAAAGGGTGGGGTCTTTCGATAAACCGTTTATCATATATTTGCTATCGCGCGTCACCTTATCAGCCGCCGATATCCTGACAGCGGCCGGTGCAGCCCGCCACCGGCTGCAGCAGCGCTCAGTTCAGCGATTCCGGCGTCCGTCAGCGAGTTCAGCAGACGGCAGCATGACTACGGCGATCCAAGAAAGACTGGAGCAGGTGACTGACCATACTTTATACCGCGGGTCTCGGCGACAGGTGTCGGGCCGCCCCTTCAGGGGGCCCCGTCCCCGGGAGCCCGAGCGTGACCAGCTCCTCTGGTAGTGCTCTGAGAGCTGTCCTGGCCGCGGGGGCGGCCCCGAGCGTCACGTGACCCGCTCACTGAGGACACGTCATCGGGGCGGACGGGACAGATAATTAACCTATTATCTATTTTAGTAATATTTTAATATGTCCAAGAATATACAATTACTGGATTTTTACCTACAAATGTTATTAAATAAATATAAGATATTCTATATATTTTCCATTAAATATAATAAAAATAGCTTCGTCTCTATAAGATATCTGATATTTATTTATTATCTATTTTGTTGCTGTCTGTGTCATTAGCCGTATGGTAGCAGTAGCGATAACTATTCAGAATTTTCCAATCATCTTTTGGAAACAAACCATTCTTTTGATATTAACAAGGGTTTAGAAATTATTCATACAAATACTAGGGGTTTACAGTTAGATAAATTAGAGATTTTAGAAATTAGAAAAAGTGCTAATAGCAAGTTAAATATTATAAATAACCAAATAGTCACATTTAAAATTTGTATTCTTTTTATTATTGTTTTATAATATACATTGTTTCCTGAAGAAGATACCTTAGGTGTCGAAACATGCAGAATAATAATAATTGTAATATTCTTGTTGTATACTAACTATTAAATTAAAAATTATTTTCAAATGTGAGGCGGATTCCCCGGGTCGGGCCTAGCCAATGTGGGAAATTTACATAATTTTATTATTACATAATAAGGGCCTGTATCGAGGCCAATCTCTTACTGGGATTTTAATCTCTGAGAATTTGGATGCGTTATTCTAATCCGATATGCGGACTGATGATTCAGACATCGCTGTTTTGATCGCGATCTGACTATTCGCGCGTCATTGCAGGTGAGGAACGACGTCAGAAGGCACATGATCACAATAGATAGCCTGAACAGGGAGATCTCCCAACTCACCACCAAGCTGCACGAAGCCAAGTAAGTCAAATACTGGAAGGTTATTCTATTTCATATGATACAGAGCACTCAAAATATTGTCCTTACACCTCTTGCAAACACTCACAGCATGCTGTTCCGAGTTCGTAAACCACATTTGTGGCGCGTCATTTCGCATCAGCCGCGACTCTTGTTATTGATGCAATGCCGCATCCAAATTATTTTTAACAACACCGTACCTTTCCTCATGCGCGTCTCGTCTATATTCCGCGGTCTAGTGTTTGGTGATTACTTTTGCCATCGCCGTATTCAGTTGGGATCGGAGATCTGCTCATCCGCGTGCCATTGTGTGATCTCGGATAGCGGAGGCGTCCTAGACAAGGTCCTCCGACTGGGACTCTTATCCCCTCACCGACCTCATCCTGCACGAAGAAGTTTCCCTTCTTCCTTTCCCTACCCTGCGGTGATTCCGATTTACGACCCGGAGATTCTGCGCAATTCGTTCATTAGATCCTATCGGTGCAGGATTTGCGTTTAATATAATGTCACTCCCCACTAGATTGACTTTGAATGTTAATATATATATACGGTATATATCTGAACAAATTGCAATGCAATATACATGAAAGGATAATGTAATATATTTGAACATAGTACCATACAGTAACATGTAAATAATAACAACAAAAATTGTTTGTTGTTGTTAAGATAATGTACTGTGCCTTCCACCTCCTGCCTCCGAGTCAGTCGATCGGCGACCCTGAACCGGTGCGGTAACGAGTAAATTTCGCAGTATAACAAACGAGTGAGACGCGTGTCTAAGTGTCTGTCCTGTGCAATCTGAAGGACTCGAGACCCTGAACGGAGATAGTGTTACAAAACCTAAAGTTACAGTCCACCTTGGAGGTGCCGGAAGAACTGTACCGTGGTGAGTGGAACTTCCTCCCGAATATCCTCTTTCTTCCGGCATCTTTGCTTTCACGCAACAAAAATATTGCCACTAGCATGTACAATCATCCAACTCAGTCGCTGTGCTAATGTCATCAGACAATCTGCACAGTAGGCAAATCGGATAAAGAACGCTATGTTGCTGTGGCAGGCATCTAGTCTGAATGTGTCGTGCTTCCTTAATGATCTGAAGCTGCACTCTAGAGGTCAGCGTGCTGCCGACCAGATCCTGCACAGAAACAACAGATCTTTTGTAAGATTATTTTTAATACATTAAGATAAAGTGGAATTCTACATTCGTTTGTTGTTTGTTTCAGGCTGGAAAAACGAGGAGCCATATTGCACATGGAGAAGGTGAGTCGAGGTGGTCCCTCCACCCATCGCGGACCGCTTCACCCAGGGCCTGGTGCTCTATTGCCGACCTGGGCGGAGCGGGCTGTGCACTCACTACTGCATTCTTGATTCCTTCCGACCTGATGCGGCACTGCTCACGGATGTGAGGTGTACGGACGGCGCAACACCTGTCCGTGTGCCCCACGTCCAGCCGACCTTTGGGGACTCGTTGTGTCCAGTGTAACTCCCCATCTCTAGGCTAGACTATTGACGCGTAATGCGGGCCGCAAATTTGGAAATACAGAAATACATTTTCTGTTGAAAGGTATATTCAGGTATTTCAGCATTGTACTGATTTAGCAGTACTGATAATTGTTGCCTTTCTTCTTTATTAGCTGGCGTGCAGCAGTAGATTATATGATATGGGATGATTGTAGAGGCTTTATCTGGTACTTTGGTGCTTCCCAGAAGTGAAATATTTAATTTTAGTCACTCCCTTCAGACTTTCACCATCTGTATTACCTTCCCATCAATATAATTACTATTTGGACTAACTTGGTGGCCCCCGGCCACTAGATCACTAGGCGAGTATCATAACCCAAGCGCGTCAGATTATATTAGTTTAGTTTTATTAACGTTAAATTATAGTTTATTCTTCTTCAGCCATATTACTATTTTGTTAGCCATAGTTTAAATAATTATCATTAGTTTCATTATTGCCTCCTGAAATTTGTAGATGGAACAGAATAGTTATGTATGGAAGTGATTATGATGATAGAATGATTTTGACGTCCCACAAGGCACGGTACTTGGACCAATGTTATTTATTTTATACTCTAATGATATATTTAAATTTAAATTACGAGGTAAAATAATATCTGATGCAGACTACTAATACTTAATGAAATACCTTGGACTGACGCTAATATATCTGCAAATGAGGTCGTTAATACCATAAAAAGTGGACGGATAATAACCTACCATAAAGCATACTTTTTAGGATTTGCTATTCAGCAGAAAGATAACACTCAGATTAGTATTAAAATCCACATCAAAGAGACTCTTAGTACTGTACTTACTGTACCAAGTAGCCAGGAATCATAATAGATAACAAACCCAAATGGAAAGAACATATTACTAATCTTACAAACTAAATAAGGGAAACTGCCTACATATTTTTAAGACTCAGAAACACCTAAAAATCTAAAAATAATATATCACGCGTTTGTACAGTCACATTTGCAATACGGTATTATTAGATGGGGAGGAGCATATAAAACTTCAATATCACCATTAAAAATAACTCAAAAAATGACGATTAAATAATTCTAAAAAATAATAAGACAAATTCAAAAATCAAAATTGGGCAATTCTTTAATAATTTTATTTTTATTTATTCAGGAAACATACAGTTAATTAGTAAATACGGTAATCACAGTGAAAGCTAAGCTATAATTGAACCAATCACGTGTTTTCTCTGAAGTCATAAAATACTGTAAACAGTGAGTATAATTTCTATTTTAAGAGAGACTAAAGCAGAAAAATGTGAGAAGAATAAAAGTTTTAACATAGAGAAAAAAGAGAAGAAATATATTAGGTGAAAGGAAAAAAAAATGGGATAGGGAGTAAAATCTGTGTGTTAAAAATAAAAACGAAAATAAAGGAGTTTATGTATTGAATTTAGATTTGATTGAGGTAATCAGAAATATTACAGACTATTATAAATTTGTATCTGAAACCAAAAAATATGTACACAGATTAGAAGACACAATTTATTTTATCTATACCAGATGTTCCCAAACTTTTTTGTGTCGTAGACCCCTTGCCATGTTTTTCGGTTTTTGGTAGACCCACTGCTTACCTGATATTGATTTTTTGTAAATTTCTAATTGTAGTGAAGTTTAGTGTTAAAAACTTAAACCGCAAAGCGAATGCCTACATCCGACAACTTACACAATTTTATAAACATATATAATACATTTTTTACTTCATAGGTACTTTTATAAATAATGCATGTCTTTATATTATAAGATTATAATGTAAGTAAATAGGTACTATCAGTGTATGTTGAGATCCACTATCGTGGACCCCCAATTTTTTTTTTCGCTGACGTAGACCCCTCGCAGGTTATCGTAGACCCCTGGGGGTCGATATGGACCACTTTGGGAATCACTGATCTATACCATTCTCCTCTCTATACACGAGTCTCCGACTCTCATAGAGAAGAAAATAATGTAAAAGGGAAAATTACCATAATTATCTGATTATATCTTCTAATATAAAGGTAGTGGCTGATGCAGAGCTGTGACGCAGCTTGACATTGTCGAGTGGTAATTTTAATAAAATAGTAATTTTTATGTTTTCAGTTCAAAAGGAAAGCCGACAAGATGTCCGACCGCCTGGACGAGTTTGAAGCTCTGGGGTGAGTTCTATTTGCGTTCTGCTCCCGGTCCGGGGACGTGTTTAGTATGTTCAGGAAGCCTGTCCGAATGGTTCAGGTACCTCCACGGCCCGAGCCCGCGGAAGAGATCCGTCGACTAATTTTGTGTCACATACCGTCAAATTTCAATCTATCTATATTCCGTTTATTAGTTGAGCGAAGTTGAATCTCCCCAGGAGCAGTTGAAATGGTATCAAAGCTTGAAATTTAATGCATTCTGTTTGTCTAATTGTAAAACATTACAGAATCAATTATGTAAATATGTTGTAAACTCTGACTGTAGCTCACCGTGTCACATTCCGTGGACACGGGTCATTATAAAGCTCCCTATACTTACTGGTGTTCTTGAAACGTTGAACAGGAAAGAACGCGACGGGCTGCTGGAGGAGCTCCGGGTGGCCAAGGAGGAGCGGCGCCTCGCGGAGAGGGACTCCCAGCGGCTCAAGGAAGCCTCGGTGGAAGCCCAAGTACAATTTGAAAAGTCGCTTCTGTTAAGGGAAGAGGTATTTAAATAATAATATACGTTTATAGATTAATCAAATCGGAATCTTCCGTATGGAGCTGTCTCGGGGTGGTCGGAGGCTCGCGACAGTCCAGACAACTCAACACGGAACATGATGGAAGAATACTCCAAACCTGACGAGTGTGGGCTCGGCTTCCTGCAGGGCGGTCTTACCAGAAATCTTGATGTAATCAAATACATATGTGCCTAGGTGAACTTTGCCCCTCTCTATACTATACCATGTTCCGCTTTGTGATTCGCAGACCAGTGCAGAGAGGCTCCGGCAGGTGGAGAGGGAGCACGCCCAGGTTCGCCGAGATCTGGAGACGGAACTCCAAATAGTGAGTATCGGTTACAGTTACTGAATTATGTTTCTGTCATAGTATTATAACAAGTCACGCTATTAAGGCCCGTGCCCACGCTCGTCTCTCAATAAGACTTTGATTAATAAGTCAGTAAAGGTACGCGTATACTGGATGCGTCGGCTAATGATTCATACATAGCTTCGCGCAACTCTGCACTGTCCGCGGTGCGCACTGGAGAGCAGCGCCACCTCTGCAGGAGGTTACTCATTCCAAATGGCTGATAGGTCTGATGCGATAATGTAATCTCCCGAAGAAGCCGCTATTTTGAAAATGTCTCCAACGACAAGCGCGGCCTTCTAAAGTAATGGTGGCCTTGACTCGAGTCGAACCTCCGAGAGGAATCTTTTCCGTGGACGGTTTCAATATAATATATGAGAGCTTATTTGGAGGGGGCCAAGGCGAGTGACGCCACTGAACCGCATATTTTAATTGTATTTCAGAAATCCGTAGAAGTGGCAAGACTCGAGAGCATCGTGCAAGAGCATGCTGAACGGACGCGCCTCGTCACGGAGGAGTTCAGCTCGTTTAAGTGAGTCAATGTTTTAGTACTGTATTACAATACGCTGCGCTTTGGGACAATATGTCTTGCAATATGGACCGTGGTACACAGCCGCCGGTGTGGCCAGCAGCTGCGGTGCAGATGGCATCTCAGTACCGCGGGGGAGCTCAGTTCCGGTCACACGAGATGATCCGGTTAGGTCAAGTTAAAGATAATCTACCGATGATAATAATCGATTACTATATGATGTAAGATTATCCATTACATTTATTTTTCACCTTTAATAGGAAAGACGTCACTGGACTGCAGGAAGCAGCGAGGCTGGCCCGGGAGAACGAGCGCTTTGCGGAGCGGGAGATCCTGCGGCTGAAGGAGGAGGCGACGAGCGTTGAGGAGGTTCTTTTATTCAATTGTGCTTCCTCATCCATCATAAAACAATCTTCGTCAATGATGAGCTGAAGGAAGAAGCTCGTCCTTAGAAACACCGTGGATGGAAGACGGAACTCCTGTCACCGCTGTACTTGTCACGCTGAAGCTAGGGATTTCTTGGTTTTCATATTTTTAATGGGCTCAATGAATATTGCAATGCCGCTAATATTGAATTAATTGTATCGTTTATTAAATCAAAATCCACAACCTTAAAACGCGAGCTTAATTCCAGGTTCACGCGCTGAGACTACAAAAGATCTCAACAGAACACGGCATTGCTCAGAACAGTCTAGAAAATAAAGCTTCCAAGGTTGGTGTACTTTTTTATTTACTTATTTGAAAATCAAGTAATTCGAGAGTATCGAATGGGACAAAGACTGTCTTACAAGTTCCACAGGTTTAGAAAATTCTTGAAATAGCTGTACAGTAACGGGCAGAGAGAATAAAACAATAAAAAATTCGTGGGAATTAAAACCGAAGAAAAGAGAAAATAATGTAAGAGAAAAATAGAAAATATAGCTTAAATATGTTATGCATTTGCACACACTTTAAGCACACAGGTGTGTTTTGTGTTTTGCAATCCAAAGCTTTATTAATTGATTTTCATCTTTAAATTGAAGCTGGCACCGAGTTAGTTATCCTCTGAGATCTCTACTGTGTTGAAGTAGAGGATCCACTCCTCGTCTCCGCCAACAATAGCGTCAAGGAGGGTGGACCCGCCGCTCACGCAGGACCGCTTATAACCAGAAGCTCCTGCGTGGTCCTTCTCATTCGGCAGCCGCGCAGTTCCTTCTGTCACTTGAGTGACAAAACGGAGCCGCACGGCCGCCATCACAGAACCCCTCGTTGTCCCCGACCTTTTCATTTATTTAGAAATAGCGTCACAATAATATACTGCATAAAAAAATTCTAAAATACAAAGAACATAGCAGAGGGACAAAAAATAAAAAACACGCCCCCGAAAAAGGGAAAAAGACAAAACGGAGAGCACCACCGCTGGCCACAAAGAAAGCACTGATATTGATGTTACTAGTTACCCAAATTCTCATGAAGGTCCTGAGCAATTCCAGATTCCTCTTGCAGCCGAGGAGATCGGACTCCCACCAAACCTTCCATCATCTCCTCTCTCGCATCCGTCAGCCTGTCAGCCTGCTTCCGAGTCGGCATATGTATACATTGGTATATTAGCCAATTTATGAAGCTCCAAGACCTATCTCTCTTTTGAACCTTCGTGTGCCGGTTCTGTGTGCATTTTGTGTTTCAGTGCAACCACCTCATCTCCTTGAGGGCTCTCAGCCCTCAGGAAACTTCAATACTCAAATATGGGGAGTGAAATGTAAAATGTACTGGTCATACATCGGAGATACTTCCGCCTTCTGTGCGATTGTCAACTTTGGATTTTAAATAAATAAATGCATAAATAAAATAAAACACTAATTTAATGTATTAATTATAAATATATACATATAAAATCAATTTTGTCGAAAAATATTGTTTCTGCGCTACCGGGATTCGAACCTGGATCTCTATTTCCAATCCGGGGAAGTACACTACCGATTGTGTTATAGCGCCAGTATTTTTCATGACAAATTTCCGAATCTATATGTTACACTTTTTCAAATTAATACATCTGTCGTTCCATTCTTTGTAATCCATCTACATTGTTTTTACGGAATCTCAAATACCTTTGAGTGATCTGACAGCAGACGCCAGAATTATCAATTCAATTTTATTAAATTTGGGACACATTGATACAACTTATATTATTACATAGGTTCGAAAATTTGTCATGAAAAATACTGGCGCTATAACACAATTGGTAGTGTACTTTTCCGGATTGGAAATAGAGATCCAGGTTCGAATCCTGGAAGAGCAAAATTGATTTTATATGTATATATTTCTAATGAATACATTAAATTAGTATTTAAAACATCACAGACCGTCTGTTCTGAATAATTACAACTTGACAATGAGAAACTAAACACTCCGATGCTGCGGCAAGTCGCTGCTGCGTCAGGCATCATCAGGCTGGCGAGTCCGAGCCCGACTGCCAGTAAACACCCGATATGGCTCGACTTAGGGCCGCAGACCACCCTCCCTGAAGGGTTGTAGTCGAGCAGCACAGCTGGACAATTCGTCGAATGCAACACGTTCTACCGGTGTAATACGGATGGACGTGATTTGGATAATTGTATATATCAGACACATTGTATAATATATACTTTATTATTCAAGGGACCAGTTTATTATTTCCAACTGTTTAACGTCTTTGGTCAACACTCGGTTGGCCCTTTTACGGTGAATGCTGTCGACAATCTCCGGCAACTCGGACATGACCCTCGCTCTATCATTTCAGCTGGCCGAGGACTTCGCCGCCAGGAGCCACCGCCTCCACAGTCAGCTCGCAGCCGTGCAACTGGAACGAGAATCGCTCCAGTGAGTACGTTTTGTGCAATATTCATTACAATTCTAATCTATAGTAAATATAATACGCCATATGCTATATAGACATACTGCATCGCTCACGCCTCTTCTGCAGGCTAATTTTTTAAAATTAATACATATTAAATAACCGTAATTTATATTTTCTATCAGAGTATGCAATTTAAAATTGATAAATCTTAGAAATGTATGTTGCGCTCTTTGGATTTTTATAATATGTGAGCTATAGTAGGGCGACCACAAAGTAGAGTTGAATTCCAGCGTACTATTGTATGTAAAGTTGATAGAGAGCGGAATCCTTAACACAGATCCCGAGGATTTCATCTGCTTATAAACGGTTCTGGTGGTGGGTCTGCCTGGGAGTGGCCGCCGTGCGCCTCGCGAGCGATACAGCCAACACCTATACCGTGATACATTACTTGTTCAGGTCCAAGCTGAAAGATGAACGATATTTGAAAAGGGTTCTTGGGATAGGCGTTATATCACCAACGAGAGAATATCCCCTCAGCATGCAAACGGTGAGTCAACATAGCTTAAATAGTTTACTAATTTACTTACTTACCCATTTACCTATATTACGTTCTATTTCGACAATTTGCGGTCGCCATCTTTGATTATTATTTTCCGATTGTTTATATTTGTTTTTTCAAATTGTTGCCCAGAATGACAAAAATCTCCGCAGAAGACCGTATTCTATTTACCATACCATGATATAAAATACCCGAACGCAGCCACGCTGTCAACTCGTGTTACCGTAAATAACAGTTAGAAAAAATGTTTTTATTAGCTTAAATGGCTTTAATGGCACGAATTTACTCTAAATATTGAGCATTCAATTTTGAAAAAATGATTAATAACATAATTTAGAGCTTTCATAAAATCCTATACAATGTGTCCTTCCTTCTTATCTCTCTTCATTTAATTAGTAAGAAAGAAATAATCATATTTGTATGTTTGTTGTTCTTTTCACTGTGAAAATAGTGTGTGATCTCTGTCTTTCATATCACAAATGGTATCTTTACTAACGTATTAATTTTACAACGGATTGAATGGAAAAAATAATTGTTTTTGTACGATTCCCTTTTCATAATTGGTTTTTCACTAGTCATTCCTGAGCGCTAATATTTTTTTTAGGATCATTTAAAATATGAATTTTATGTTGCATGTATTTACCGAAATATTGTAGGTTTAATTAAAATGGTAGACCTGTGTTACTGCATGGTTTGCGAAGGGGTCTCTCAGAGATCAAAGTCTCATAAGAGTATAAAATGGATTACGCGCAAATTCAAAACCTTGTCGTGTGCGTCGGGGCTGATTCCCCGTGTTACAGGAGGAGGACAAGGGCTGGATCATCCTCAGGTTCACACTACCTGAAGAAGTCAACCCCACAGCCGACATCTGGTCTCTCCGGGATGCGTCCATCCAAGGGTGGCAGATGGGCATCTGTATCCAGAAGCGTCACGTTTTACTGATATGCCCAGTGGAGTTCAATCTGATTAGCGGCACGACGAAGGTGTTCCGGGGCGTGGGCACGCTCCCGTTCCACAGCAATAAATTCAACAACAAAAAATATAGGTGAGTGGCTGAGTTGTCATCTCCTGACTCCTGGGCCGGGGCTGCCGTGAAGGTCTATGTACTTTGAAAGCGATTCACGCTAGTTTTGCCTTTATGATAGTTTCATGTTCCATCCGTGTCCCCCATCAATTATGTTCCCATATTCCCATTTACTTTATGTATAGAATACTTCTATACTTTATGCAGATATAACATAAATTATAATGAATTAGAAATATATATATATATATAAAATCAATTTATGGAAAAATATTGTCGTTACGCCAGCAGGATTCGAACCTGGATCTCTTCCAAACCGGGGATGGTACATTATCCAACTATGCTACAGCGACATTATTTTAGACGACAAATTTTCCAACTTACATTTTACCTCTTTCAATTAATACATTTATCGTTCCATTATTTGAAAGAGCCACCCACTTTGTTTTTACGGAATCTCAAATACTTTTGCATAATCCGATAGCAGACGCCAGAATTATCAATTCATTTTTATTAAATTTTTGGACACATTGATACAACTTATATATTATTAGAACACGTTCTTTTGGTGAGTTTACCTGATAATAGTTATTTAGTTTTAGCGGCGATTGTCGACCTTCACATGGCTCCTGAAATAGTCTAAGCTGTAACTCCTCGGGAGCTCTTCCACACCCTTGCGCATGGATGTGCATACAGCAGAACCTGCAGCAAGGGGGCTGATGCAATCTGACGACATTTAACATCCATCCCAATCCGCCATGAATGACACCAATAACTTATGATGTTAGATTTTCGGACCCGCACCTCGAACTCACTAATACGAATCCACGTCAAATGGTATTACATCAAAACAGCGACACCGCACGTGGTACCTACCCCTAATAATTAAGGGCCGATGTCCCCCTCCTCTGGCCGCCCTGCTGTTAGGGCAGGCTTACACTGCACTGGTCACGTCGCTGCTTCCGTATTCTTTGTGGGCTGACTTCAGTTCTTAATAATATTTTTAATTTGTGTACGATTACAGTAAAGACCACATCATCCACTTTAAAAATGGCTGGCCCAGCACTCCGGACCCGCAGCCAGGATGCAGAGGGGGCGGGCAGATAACTGTAGAGATCTCCATCGCAGGTACGAAATAATATTATACTATTCGGATGCCGCTGTTTGGCAGGGCAGTCCGAGAGCTGGCTAGACCTTTTCCATTTTCAGTGAGAAGAAATCGCAAGAAGAGCTTGTACCACTTCCAGAAGCAGTCTGCAGCTAAAAGTAGGACATACAAACGACGAAAGCTCCTCGGCCATTTGGCCCAACGACAATACGTCCGGTCTACTAAAGCTCCAATAGATTACTAAAGCGACATTAGATCCAACGACATAACGGCCACAAACCAAAAATTTAAAAATGATTTTTTTAAGAAAGGCTTTAAAAAATCTATGAACCGATGGGTGACTGAGCTATACATATAACCCTCCACAGATTACTAAAAATGAGTAACCGATCAAAACAAATCCGATGCGAAATACAAAGCTTACATTGAGACAGTGGAATTATTTAAATCAAATAATTAAATTAAAAACGAACGTCATAATTTTACAAAAAACACAAATTGTTTTAGTATTGCAATATAACTATAATTAAAATTTGTAACCCAACCGTTTCAGGAACACAAGGGTGTCATACTAATATGTTTTTCTGATTCGCCCCGCCTCACCTCGTATGCGGATCATTGTCATTGATTTTGGACTTTTCAAATTTCTGTTTCAAGTTCAGATGTTGCGTATATTCTTTTATTTTCTTGCTTACATAAATGTGTATGGTTCGTGTCCACGATAAGCATTGATCTATGATCTATGATCTATTGTTGGTATCATTCCAATCCGTGGCTTCTTCCTTCTTCCAGGGTCCCGACTTCCAGCAATCTTTTCCTGCATCAAGAGGTGCTATATCTTATTTTTCTCTGGTGACTCATCGCGTATCCGAACTTTTAAATATACACTTTTCTTTATTCATACGAACCAGTATATCTTTACTATTTCAATATTACCAAAAGTGCTTTGTGGCCACATATTTTACAAACAATTAGATGCAAATGAATTAAAAACGAAAGCATAGATAAAAACACTACTTATATTGTTTTGTATTTATTATTTTAGTATACATTGTTTCCTGAAGAAGATACCATAGGTATCGAAACACTAAATACTAAGTAAACGTATTAATTATAAAGATATACAATTTGAAATACCACAGACCGACGTTCTGAATAATTCCAACTTCACAATGAGAACTCGTTTTCCTTAATAACACATAATGTCTACTGTATTTGGAGCATTCTTCTGTAGATCCACATCTCTAATGCTTCGAGTCTTCTCACCGTTTCTTCAGCAAGTGGCCATCCTTCCATTCTATAAAATAATACCGAGAACATGTTGAATCGCACCATTCGCACTCGCAATGTAATCGTAAACACGCGAATAAAAGTATCGCGAGCTTGTTAAATGTGGTATTTGATTATAATAGAATTATCCTTCATTTATATTGCAACCCAGGTATATACAATTCGTTGTAAGTTTGTTCAAGCAATATCCATACAATATTATGATGACCAATCCACCTGCACCAGTATGGTGCCTTTGGAAATACCATCACCGATTCCCCTTGGCGTTCTATCCTCTATGTGCACTTCCCGACAGAATGTACAATTATAGAACTCCGATATTTTTAATTATTATTGCGAAAGTACGATGGGATAACAGAGCCGTTGGCCAGTGACCCACGACCCCCACCACTCATCTCACACACACACACACACAAAAGTGCAGTCCTTTACTGCATGAATAGTTCCCTTGTTTTAAAGCGGCCCTCGGGCCTTGTCTCTGCAAAACTATTTTTTAAATACAGTTCAATATTAGTGTTAAAATGTGACGTTAAAATCAATCCTCACGATAAATTGTAACACAATTAATGTTTAATTCAGACTACCGTTTTGTAGACTGGAAAACAAGTCGACGGTGAGTCGCGGACCTGGAGACCTTCGGCCTGGAGCCAGTCCTGGCGCAGAACGCGCGTGCCACTGGGTCCTGCGCAGGGTATACCAGACCCGCTCCACAGCACCGCGAGGGCGGACACCCGACCAAATCACGAGACGAAAAGGTTTAAGGGATGGACAAATTCTGTACCGCTACGGATAATATTATTTAATTAAATTTTTACATACTTTAAGACTGCGCACTTGTACATAAATATTTGGAAAATTGACCCATTTTTTATTTATTTGTAACTATATATATATATAAACAATATGAATAAAAATGTAATTAACTTATGTTTCAGTTACTGAAGATATTAAAGTTGTTACCGTGAAAATGAAACCAGAATTGAATCAAACCGGGTCCAACTGAAACTAGTTGAATAAATATCAGATATCTCAGAGACGAAGCTATTTTTACTATATTTAATGGAAGATATATAGAAATATGGGGGGTTATTACATGACTTATGTATGACCTATCTTCAGCTGGCTTAAGTCATAACTTTATATATACATAACGTTCACCAATTCTCACCCCTCAATCTCCATATTTAACAAATTTTTGAAAGTTGTATATATGGCATTACATGGACTCGCTTCCAGTACCACTACACGATCGCCATCTATGAACCGAATTTGATAATTCATTTTTCCTTAAAACAGCATATGTCATACGTCAACCCAATGAGAATCTGATTTTGTTGAAAATTATTTAAAGCAAAATTCTTCATCTGTAAAACGTTTTATAATACATTATACTAGAATACGCCTGAAAAATCAATATTTTTTATATATTTTCTTGCAATTGCGTGTTCTTGGACGTATTCAAATATTGCTCTAACTAGTTGACTTTAGTATATGTGCGTAATAAATTAGTTTAAAACTAATATATTATTTTATTTAATATCAAAATTTCTCTTTTATATAGTTACCTTTTCCTGATTGGCTGTCTCGTTCTATCTCTTCCAGTTTGATGCGCATGCGCATGTCTAAATTTTTCTTGTCTTTTCTATCATCTGAATAGCGTTCTAAAGCTTTATTTTGCAGTACTGATTAATTATTGCATATATTTTTCATTGGCCAAAAATAAAATGCTGCGAAACAAAAATGGAGTTGGATATTTAATAAACATTACAATTAATCGAAATAATTGCATAACTACGATTGCACCAAGTGTGTATTCCAGTTGTGAGCTGTGTACAATAATTAATGACAAATAAAAACTGTATGGTAATATGCGAGTAAGATTATTAAACTTATCGGTGACGTCCTCCTATCCTCTCTCTCTCGGAGCGCGCAGTGTGGATGGTAAAACACTTCTACAGAAAATAGTACCGAATACTAATTCGGTAATAATCCCGACAATCGTGGTTGACGCCGTAATTACCTTCGATAGCTGGCCCTGGGCTTTCTATTGGCATTGTTGAATATATTAATTCAATCCGTGTAAATAAAATACACCAACCTTTGTGAAACTGGGCTGTTAGACGCCGATGGTCGCTCTCCTCGCAGTATCGAATCTTCTTAAACTTTTAAAACACACACAAAAATCACCGCCGTAAAATGTATCCGTCTGAATCCGAAACCGTATCTCATCAGAAACGGTTTAGCATTTTTTTTTTTTGGTTTTAAATTTACAAAAATGGAATACGCTCATTCTCACATTAATACCGGGCCTGCCGATGGAAGCGCAAAAACGCTTTAAATATAGCATTGCCGCCGGAGAAGCTGCTGACTTTCTTAAAAATATACGTTGGGTCGTTGAGCATTCTAGTCAGCAGATTTAAAGTTTCATTATATCGGACCGTATCGTGTCGAATATAAAGGCGTGCAGCAATAGCAATAGGCAGGCCACAAGTTGATCAATAACCCTGAAACACACTGGACTGCGAAATCATCAAGTTCTACAGATATGCGGGCAGTTCAAATGAATGGACACGGAAAAGCGGGGGGAGGCTCTCGTCCGGCAGTGGGTAGGAAACAGCTGATGGTGTTGTTAAGTATATATATATTCCGAGTACATAGAGATATTGTAAGTTATCTAATGGCCCGTGTGTATTGTTTTACTGGAAGCTTCTTCCGACGTAGCGAGGCTAATAACACTAAACACGTTCATTTCACTGCACCTATCGTAAGGGTTGCCGAACGGAGGAGCTTTGGATATGGAGGTTCTGCTGGGGCGGGTGGGGGAGGCAGAGCTGGAGCAGGAGCGGTCCGAGTCCAGCCCTCATTGGCTATCCGTTATATTTCTCGATAACTGTCCAGACAGACCGGCCTCCTGCGCTATCTAAATTATGTAAATTGCAGTATATTAAAATAGTTCTACAACAATCTATGGGGAAGTTGCCAATGATGGGAGTCGTCAGTCTGGGTGCTTCGGTGTCGGTTTTGATGTGTATGTTCGTTTCACATTGACAGATGATTCAGAATGATGTATTTAAGTGTGAGACTGGGGGCCCGATTCTCCCCAGCGCTCATTGTGTCCGTGGTGGAGTGTGACATGTTTCTGTGCGCGCGGCTAAAACAGGTAGATGGAATAAGGTAATACCTTACAGCTGACGGCGTTCATTGAAGATAGTTGGTGGTCTGTTCGGGAAGTATTGCTTAGTATTGTCGTCTGGTTCTCGGGTGGTACCAAGTGAACCTTTAACCCTTTCTACCCCGAATCGTTAAATATAAGTGCAAAACTGCATGTTTTTGTAGTATTCTTCGAACATAAAATATGCAAATTGAGATTAAAAAGTAAATAAAAAATCTAGATTATATAAACATTATTCATTATACACAAAAAAATAATAAAGCATATTACAAAATATATGGAAGAAATATTCTAAAATAATCACAAGGAATACAAGCGCGTCAAACCTAACCTTTAACGACACGCCACTGACATTTCACCCACCGCAGTGTTGATATTACGAAAATACTTTTACGTGGACTTTAATACCTTAAAATATCCGTCAGGGTAGAAAGGGTTGATGTGAGCTTGGTTTATCAACCAGGTAGCTTTGAGGAGCGTTCAGACCCTTCATAGATGTAATCAAAAATGGAAGATAGGTAACAGAAAATTAGGGAGATAGGTTCTAAGAAATTACCTAAAACGAGTACATACTATAGACATATGTTTATCAACATAACGTGAGTTTTTTTTTTTTTAGAGAACACATTCTTATTGTGAAGTTGTAATTATTCAGAACAGACGGTCTGTGATATTTTAAATATGAATTAAATATATTAATTAGAAAGATACACATATAAAATCAATTTTATCGAAAAATATTGTTGTTGCGATACCGGGATTCGAACCTGGATCTCTTCCCTAACCGGGGGAGGTGCTTTATCCAACTAAGCTACAGCGGCATTATTTTTAGCGACAATTTTTCGACCTTATATGTTACCTTTTTGATATCAATACATTTAATCTTTCCATCATTTGATAGAGCCATCTACCTTATTTTTACAGAATCTCAAATACCTTTAAGTAAATCTGATAGTAGACGCCAGAATTATCAATTCATTTTTATTAAATTTTGTTATTAAAAATTGTCGCTAAAAATAATGCCGCTGTAGCTTAGTTGGATAGAGCACCTCCCCCGGTTCGGGAAGAGATCCAGGTTCGAATCCCGGTGGCGCAACAACAATATTTTTCGATAAAATTGATTTTATATGTATATCTTTATAATTGATATATTTAATTCATATTTAAAAGATCTCTTATGTAATCAGTAGAAGTAATATATTATTGATTGAGATTGCAGAAACCAGAAACACACCCCTCGCCGCTTGGGTTAGAAATTGCAACCCGCTTTATAATTCACTAATCCAATTCACTAGAAGTTATATTTTGCTTCTGTGATATTTTATCACATTATTTACACCTGTGAAGCTACATATTCCGTTCTGTTGACAGTCCAGTGATTTTTGGTTCAAGGTGAGGCTCGAGAAATCTATTGCGGCTTAAATATATCTTGTACTCTGTATAGAGAGGAACAAAGCATCAGTCATGTCCATTTACCCTACAGTATAAGCTTTACCTCCCATTCTGGACCAGTGGCTATTTCCACCGATGCTGCCTCTCTGGGTCGTGAGCATTTTCAGATGGAAACCTGTGATGAACCTGTACATTCTTTATGGTTCAGGTTCAATGTTTCATATGTGACCCAGTTTATATTCAGTTTCTTAAGGCAGATATTTTAAATACATCAATCTTACATCTTATATCTTCATAAGTGAAAGCAAATAAATATCTAAGTTCGGGCGTGTTTCGAATAATGACAAATCGGTTAACAGCAAATCGCTATAGATGCCCAGTTGCATTACTTGCCAAGCTCTCCCATTGCGGCCTCCTATCCGCCATTATTACACCAGAAACAGAGGAAAGAAAATCAAACTCTTATTTCATTTGCCTTTTTTGTAACAACAGTTCTGTATGATTACAACTTCACAATGAGAATGTGTTCTCCTTAATAATATATAAGTAATATATTTAATAAAAACGAAAATCGGTTTACTTAAAGGTATTTGAGATTCTTTAAAAACAAAGTAGATGGCTTTCAAATAATGAAACAATAGATGTATTCATTTGAAAAGTGTGACATATGGGTTCGAAAATTTGTCGTTAAAAGTACTTTCGCTGTAACATAGTTGGATGATGCTCCTTTCCCAGAAACTGGAAAGAGATCCAGGTTCGAATTCCGGTAGTGCAACAATAATATTTTTTGATAAAATTGATTTTATATGGATATCTTTCTAATTATTATTTTGACAGCGTTCGTTCACAGCTGAGATAAGGTCGTTTATTCGCCTAATTTGCTACTTTTTTATCCATATGAATTAAGATCATGGATGCCGCAAGCTGACGGATATTACTTTCAAGGCATTTTTCATCCCAAGGCCGTGTGTTTTATTTTCTCACTTGAGCATGAATCCATTTTCCTAGGACGGCAATAACCAAAACACTGCCAAGGCCTTCTCAGCTGCAAACCAGTGACCAGATAAGGCACACTAAGATAAGCCTCAGGGGCAAGGTTCGTGCTGGGTGCTGATGCCCTGAACATCAGAATCCGAGTCCTCACTGCCGGGCATCTTCATGGAGGGAGTGAAACATGAAGATCGAATACAACTCGATGGAGTATGTACAAAGCAAACAGCTGGTGTGGATATCTGATGAGAACACGCCCTGACGTCAGCGCCCTACCCGTCCTGAGACGTGGCGGTCAACCAAACTGTCGGATATGGAAATAGAAAATGGATTTTATCTGTCAAGACAATACCCATGGCGCGCTCGCTTAAATAACCTTTTGCCCGTACACACGCATACCTCTTACTTCGCGTCGCGCACACACACGCCGACCCTTGGACATCATATTAATTAATTTCTGTGTAGAGTTTCTTGAGGTATTCTGTCTTGAGTTTCGACCTGGCTGCAGAAGACGTCAGGTTGAGGGTCAATAACTAATAACTAATGAACAGCGGACCACAGAGTACCAAGTCAGGGCGTCGGGGCTATCGCGGACGAAGCGAGCCTCGCCGAGCTTCCCAGGGAAGCGGAAACAGAAACCGGTCTTGCGCGAGTCGACAGAATCTAGACGGACAGACAGACTATCCAGACAGACCTGTGACAATCTAAAGGCACTGTCCAAGAATAAGATGGAACGGGTTGAGTTCTGTAAAGAAACAAAATAAGAAATAACAATTGAACAATTTTGAATATCAAAACAAACTTCAGATAATCTTATTTATGGAATGGCTCCTTATCTAATGATATTACCTAAATCAATTTAATTCAAGGTGTTATTTTGATTTCAGCATAGGTATTTCTTATCAGCTGTCGGCTGGGGAATGCAGGAGAGATACTAAGTTCAGCTAACGATAGCGAATTTTACGAAAAAACTAAGATTCGGGAATGTTCGAGAGAATTCTCTTCCTGCCCGTTGTGAAGAACCTTCCACCGACACGGAGCTCCTAAACAATCTCTCGTCTCACCAAACGATGCCAGCCCGGTGTCTGCTTCTTCGGCGTCGGCAGACGGATAATTTTAAAGAATCTGACAGAGTGTAGCTGGAGTCGCTCAAACAGATATACAACTAAACCATTATTAACTCTTCACAAGCCTCCAATCTCTGAGAATCTGTAAAGATGCGTGTGTACCGGATGCTTCATTCTAATCCGTTAGCAAAACGAGTGGAGAGATGATTCTTATATCTGTACGAGTAGCGCTGGGGGTAGATATCAAAAGTAACTAGTTTTATTTTAATATGTATTATTTTAGACCGAGTGTTTTTTAGCTTAGCGCCTGCTCTGCGAAGTTTAGTGTTGTTAATAACAACAAGCCTTAAATCTTGCCGAATTAAAAAACAATTAGAATCAACACAAATTAACCGGGGGTCTGAAAGGGTTAAGCACACCTAAAAATGTGCACCCTTCAAATAAATGTACCTAGAGAAATGTTATAAAGAGCGACACCATAATTTGTCTTTTATTATTTAAGAAACATCTGTTGTCACGCGACACCGAGAGAGACTTGTGCTGGGGAGGGCGCACGGGGGGCGCAAGGGGGGCGCAACGGGGCGCTGGACCCGGACCACGGGAAGAAGGCTGGTTGACAATATCGAGAACCACTGTACTACTTTCAAGCGGTGGTGCTTACTCGCTTGTCTCCCGGGACGGGCCGGAACCCTGGACCGCTCGACCACTAGGCCAGTGTCTTAAATATAACAAATTAAAATAAGTAAATAAATATCAGATATCTCGTAGAGACGAAACTATTTTCATTATATTTAATGGAAAAAATATATAGACGTATGGGGTAATTACAGGGCTTACGTCCTGTCTGCGGCTGGCTTAAGTAATCACTTTATATAAATATAACGTTCATCGTTCTCACCCCATCAATCCCCTCATCTATCAAATTGCTGAAAGTTGTATATATGTTAATATGTGGATTCGCTTCGAGTACCACCACACCATCGCCATCTATGGACCAAATTTGATAAAAAAAAATTCCTTCATGCGCATACTATGTATGCCAACTCATTGAGAATGGGATTTATTTGAAAATTATTTAAAGCAATATTCTTTATCTATAAAATGTTTTTAACACATTATACTAGAATACGCCTGAAAAGTCAATTTTTTTAAATTTTTAAATATATTTTTCTAATTTTGACAAGCATATTATTATGTGTTCTTGGACATGTTCAAATATTGCTAATTTAAGAGTTAGATATCATCCCCTAAAC